>JAJLUZ010000051.1:0-54078 GCA_030570095.1 Kurtzmaniella quercitrusa | reverse complement strand
AAGATGGCAAGAGAAATCAAAAGATGACATATGCATAGAAAAGAAAAACAGAGACAAGAAGAGCCATAATAATTCCCTTATCTGGAATTGGGACCATCCGGAACGGCTAACTAAGCGAAACAGCAATCGTCATAGTGATAGCAGCCATTTTATTGATTACTCATACGCACTTATGAGTAATCCAGCGAAAACATTTCCAACTGAGGATCCACCTTCCCTGTGTGGCGGAAAAAAAATTGCGCATGCGCACGTTTTTGACTCAAAGCAAAATAGTGATCACTCCAAAAGCCACAAACTGGCTATGGCAGTGGTTTTGGGCGAAAAAAAAAAATTGGCACGTGGAAATCCACCACCACCACACCTTAACCACCACATAACCGCTTGAGTTCCACAATTACACAGTAAGAAACGATGACAAGCCAAATGGGAAAGGTATATATTAAAAGGTATTTCAACCTAAGGATTTTAGATACAACCATCCCCAAGCAAACCAAGTTATAAGATCTATTACCCCCTTTGTAGATCATTAGATTAATAACAATCTTATTTATCTATAAAAGTCATCATTCAAGGCAATTATTTGTCATCGTGATAACTTATCACTAATCAACTAATTTTCATAACTACTAGTGTGATTCATAGTCGCGCCCAGCAAATTTTTCTTCCTATTGAGAGTTGGTATATATTTAGCGACTTTTTCTGTGAAGCCTGTTTTGGATTTTTTTTCCGCAACAAATTTATTTTACTCCGCATTTACCCACTCGGATCGAAGTCTCATTCGGAGATATTACGGAATTCACGAGGCAAATTTTTTACAACGTATAAATATATTAAGGTCCGCTCGTAAAGATCTTTCAACAAATTTGACCACATTAAACACTACAAATCATATTTTCGAAATGGAATTCGATCAATGCATCATGGATGGTAACCCTTGTGAACAGGGTTCCATGTATTGCTCAGAAGAATGCAAACAACTTGACGTTATGGAGCACCAAAATGTTTTCTTTGATGGTGACGACGGATTAGAGTCCCTTGTAGCATCCCCATTGGAAATGCCTGTGGAATATGGTACTTCACCAGATTACCTTTTATATGAATGCGCTTTTTGCAACTTCACTCATACGGCATCTACTCCTTGCCAACATTTTTCTAACAATTATACCACCGAACCTGACTATTTAACTTTAGAAAGACATGAATCGTCATTATCGGGCCCAACCAAACAATCAGTACCGTCTGGCTCTACTATTCTTGAAACTTTACAAGACTACACATTAAGAAGTAACGATGATTTGAGCGTGATAAAAAACAACCAGTTGATCCAATCCAACTATCAAAAATGGTTGGCAATGGGCAGCCAGTAAAAAAAAAATTTGGTTGCAAAAACACGGTCGCATTAAAACTGAGAAGTGGGGGAATCACGGTTAAAGGAAATAGGAGTAATTGGGAATTACGATAAACAGGTAAGGTACATATATACAAATTAAAACATAATAATACATTTTAACAGATAACATATAGTAGTAAATATAGAGTGCCCAACGATATATAGTATATGAAACATTTATTCAACATCAAGCTGTTTCAACCGAATTTTACAAAGCCGTTACCCCGAGATACCTCCGTTGACGGAGTATGACCCCATTCTGTTCAAGGGGCAATATATACCGGAAAAGAAAGCCGTAAAGAAAAAAAAAATATTGCTGGAAATGAGGAGATGGCGGAACGAGAAATGGGTTTAGAAAATCGTGACGTCGCCGCGAACGGTGTGGGGATTTCGAGTGTGTACATCGTTCGGAGCTACGGCAGCGAAAGATGGAATGTTGATTTCTGACACCTCTTTGATTCTCTATGACTGGACAATTCTAACCAGTTGACGCATTTACTATTGCGGTGATGCACCCCCGCAAACTATTGCACGGCATTACCCTTAGAACGCCCTCAAAAAATTTTTTCCTTGCATGGCGCCGAGAACGAAAATTTTTATCAATTCCATCTAATCAGTGGGTAGAATAGAGCTGGAATTTTTATTTTTGGTTTCTTTTTTACATAATATGTCTATTAATTATAAACGTCTATACTTATTCTTCACAACCAGCGTGAGATTGCGCAATTCTTGAACACTAGTGGATCCCTTAGCAATATCTCGTGTTAACGGCCGTTTCGGAGAGGAAAATGGGGTGCTTTCTTGAACCACCCCTTGACCAAACCCTCCAAGAATGGAAATATTTGCATTTATGGTAGTACTGTCATTGATGGTAGAATTATTGTACTGGGGTCTTGCCGAGCTTCTGTTCAAAAAAAAGCTGGTGGAGTTGGATAATGCAGTTAAGCTGATATCTCTGGTAGTTTCATTATTAGCACCAAAACTGCGATTAGTTCTATTGTCAGTCATGGCTGCACTACCACTAGCGACATGTTTCGATAAATAGTTATACTTCCGCAATTCTTTCGCTCTTCTTAACAATTCATTTTCTTTGGTCTTTACTATCTTCGCTGCTTCCAGAACCGGTCTCTGACTCATCATTTGGTTCTTCTGAAGTTGCTGCTTAAATTTCTCCAATTTCTTTTTCCCTCTGGCAGAATATTCCCCTCGATAATTTTCCACCAAAGTTGCAAAAAGATTATTTAATCTATCATTTATTGATGATCCTGGAATGAAATATTTCGTGTTTGTTGTCTGTTCCAATTCAAGTGTCATATCACAGATATGAATTTGAGAAACAACCTCGCTATTTTCAATTTTCTCCAAATCTAGAGCAGATAACACTTGTTGTAAATTGACAGTTTCTTTACCCACATTCCAAAAAAGAAGCCCAAGTTGAACTTTGTAGTATGAAAAAGTTGATAATAATTGAACTATCTTTCTAAGTTTAGCACAATCAGTTTGTAATTTCAAATGGACATCATCTTTAGATTTGGTGGCTCCTATCTCAAGTAAAACGAATGGAACCTTTGTATAAAACTCTTTGTTTTCATAACTTGGTGGCAAAGAGGTAAATGTTAAAACTAAATGGTCGGTTCGGCATTCATTACGATATACCATATCATTAGGAAATGGCTTTAATTGCAACTTATTATTTAACCATTTTGAGTAGTCACTTGACCAATCCTCTATAGCGAGTAAAAATAATAGTTCTATATCCTTTGATTCAATTGAAACTTTAATTTTGCTAGATAGTTTGTTAGTAAATGACAATATATCAAGGGGCTGCCATAATGCTTCAACAGCTCTTTTACTGTCGTTAATATATGCAATTGGGTCATCGTTAATAACCGTCTTTTCTTTTTTGTCAATTTCAGAACTCTGACTTGGTTTTTGTTTCTTTCTAACAATTCTGTTGTTGAATTCAACCAGAGAGAGTTCCATTAATCTTCTTTTTTTAACCTTTAATATATCTATACTTTTCAAACCAGTTTGAATAACCCTTTTGATACATTGACGCTTTAAGTTTGTATTGTATCTTTCATCAGCGTATACTTTCATGGTATTTTGAAGTATATGTTCTGCAACCATTTTTTTATATATAGAAATACTTGAATCATTCACCATCCGCTTCTGTGCTAGCACTTTATTATGATTGATGGTAAGTTGAGGCAAGGACTTCCTCAATTCTTGGTTAAAGAAATTTTGAAGTATTTCCAACGCTATTTCATTCGCTGCATCATTGAAGTACGGCGAATCCACGAGTTTTTTGTGGTGAACCGGAGTAGGTTCTTGTTCTGTATCCTCGATCTCGTAAATTTTGGGACCGCTGACGGAATTTCCGATGGGCGGCTTATCAACCGAAAGCATTGCTTGTGTGGAAATGACAGATGTTACTGGCTTTGGAAGAGCGGCAGTGGTGAAATCAAAATTTGCAAGAGGTTTGGATTGATTTGGAATTGTGGACGTGGGAAGAATACTCTGTGTAGCAGTCTGAGCAGGTAATTCTTTATGCAACTCGGAATTCGTCAAAGAAGCACCAAAATTAACCCCTGGCTTCTCGTTATTTGCTACTTGAGGCACCAACGAAACGGAAGAATTCGTTTTCTGAAAGGGTGCTGCTTGAGACGGTTTACTAGTAAAAGAGAAGGATGACGTGGGTGCCTTGGATGGTACCAATATGTTACGATCTGTTTTAGTAAAACCGCTCGAATTTTGACTGGCTACTGTAGCTGTGGGGCCGATATTGGTGGTGTTACTATTACCGAAAGTGGTGCTATTGACGGAATTTTGAAATCCAGCCATAGTTCCGAAGCCAGGTCCAGAAACAGGTCCAGAAGCCAACCCGAATTCCACTCCCGAAGTGTGTTTTGGTTGAACAGATGGTTCAAAAGCTTTTTTCGTGGAAACTATGATTTTTGGTCCTCCAAGTTTTAATTTGCCATTAGGTTTTCCAGAATTGATCAAAAGGTTAAGTTGATCAATATTGAAATTTGCATTCAATTGTGAAGAACACGGAGGCCCTAGTTTAGGTTTGTCGTGCAAAGAATTGAGTTTGTAATGATCTTTCTTCTCCCTGTTGGCCAAATCCACCAAAATAGTTCCGTCATCTTCAGCTGTTGTATCAATTTCATAATATTTTACAAATTTAATCAATTTGTCAACAGAATCAAAGCCTAACAACTGTTGGAGCCCAGGAGCAGTCATAGGTTTTCCTCCCGAGTGATAGCCGAGGGATATCGATTTCAAAGCATAAAATCGAATCTCATTGAAGTGAGTTTCCAATAAAAATGCCATTAAAACCGGAATATCTTTGGAATATACGAGTTTGAAGAATTCGGAAAACATTGACAAGGAACCAACGGTATTTACGTAGCCTCTCTCTACAACATTACTTTGGGAGATAATGCTTCGAAACATCAAAGCTAGTTGAACATAATTGTCTTGTAGAATGTGCTTCGGAAGTTGTTGAAGCTCTCTTTCAGGTTCCGGGTCTCTTATATGACTGAGTAAATAATAAGCTCTGAATTCCGCCTCGTTAGGTGCTTCACCTCCATGATTACGTACATCTTTATAGATTTCCAACAATGTCTGTAAAGCTTTGTTGAATTGCTCCAATTCTTGTTGTTGCAGGTATTCTACTTCACTTCCTGCCATTATATGAAGACAGCACAAATGTATTCTTACAATTCTTTCATTACATTCAATTGCTTCAGGGCCAAACGAATTCTGATAGGTGAAATCTTGTCTAATACTTCTAGTTCTATCCCAAATAAATGAATGAGCTTCTGGAAGCTTGTTAATCATATTATCGACCAAATAATTTAGGGTGTTGTATAAAATATGGGGGGGACGAACATCTGAAGGGAGAGGAGGAGGCTGGCCGGCAGCAGGACGGGAAAAGGCTTTGACAGCCCGTTCTCTGCTGATCTTATTGGTGATTGGATCCTTCTCGAGTGCCTTCACATTATTTTCAAGGGCTCTTCGAACTCTTTCAAACACTGGACACATATCTAAGCATGTCCCTCGAAAGGAAATGGCATCATTGAGGTCTTTGGCGGTGTTTTCGGCATCTACAAGACCCAATTCCTCCATCTGACGTCTTTCAACCTCTCTCATCTTTTGAAACTCCTCGTAGAGTCCTTGATAATCCAGACCATTCATTTGTTGCTCCCGGGAAATCATCTTCGCCTGGTTATCTCTATCCCAAGAATCCTGAGTGAATTCAGGTGTTTCCAACAACCTCGATTGTTGGATCATATACTTTGGGATAGAACGTATCCTTGACGTCTGTTTAGGCTTAAACCCAAGTTTTGTTGGGTTCGGAATAATCGGTCCAGTGATTTCCTTCTCTTGTGTCAGAAATATTTGTCGATTGATGGTGGTCCTCTTCGGACCATTTGGCGGTACTAAATTGTTGATGATAGGAATGTCTGGTGTTGTATTTCTAGACTTGCCACCATTATTAGCCCCAGAATTTGAGTGTATATATGGCTTTTTGGATTTTGATCGTCTTCCATCCTCGTTCAGTCTTCCAGTTTGTGACTTCCTATTACTGGCGGAATCAGGATGATCATTGGGTTTTCTTGGTTGTCCCCCCCGTTTCTTTTGATTATTATTCTGACTTACAGAACGTCCAGATGTCTGAGGATGAGCCGATGTCATTGTTGACAGGCCGTTACCCCTAAACATTGCCGGGGTTCGGGGTTTTCAAAGCTGGTGAAAGTAGAAATTTTGTGCTGGGAATTTGATTTTTGTTCTATGGCGGGTTGAGGGGCCGCCGCACAACGAAATAGTGACAGGGCGCTAATGAGCAATTGATCTAGGAAGGGGCAAGGAAGAAATATGAGTGTTAGAGATGAAGAGGGGATAGTAAAGAATGTAGAGGTTATGGGTAGAGAGATTTGAATAAAGACTGTATTGCTTTTGGTACTCTCAGTTTGTTGAAAAAAAATGAAAGTAGTTGGGTGGTTTTCTTAATGGACTGTTCTTGTTTCAGCGATGAATAATAAGAGAGTGTAAAGCAAAATGGTATGCAACAAGTGTATGCAACGAGGGTATGCTATTTCGCCTGCAATGTAGTTTCTCTAATACCATATCTATATCTGTATCTATATCTATGTTTCTTTAATACAAATCTACATTTCTTACTATATCTATATATCTTGCTATATATTTCCCCTCGATCACTCCTCTTGACTATTATTCCATCTCTTCTCCATTACTTGTTCCGCACAATACAATACACTATGTAACCTTTCTTGAGCTCTTCGCTAAGATATGTTTCACCCACATAAAACATCAGTAGATCCTTCCCAAGAACCCTTTCACAAAACAATGCAGTTAACTCTTCATCTCTAAGATAAAGAGCTACAATGGCTTTTGTATGATCGCTCATCAACGCTAAAAGTGAATCAATAAATGGTTCTATCAAATACTCATTATACACGGTATCAGTTGCAATTACGTAATCAATCGGTTGGTCCCCTATTAAACGATAAACTCTTTCAGCTCCAGTTTCCGAATCTTCCCATTCAAATTCTTCAAAATATACATTGGCAACTTTAGAACTATAACAGTGCTGATTTTCGCTGTAATTTTCCAGTAAAAGCTTAAGTAACGGCTGCTGATCGGTGGCAATATATCTCGATACTAATGGTGCCAATATCGAAACAGAGATGGCTCCTACTCCACTACCCAACTCTACAATAATATCTTGGGGGTTAAATGTAAAGGGACACAATTTGCTACTTATGACCCAATCTACAAAGTGCTGAGCGGCTCTCCAGCATACAAAACCTGTAGAATTTGATAAGCCAGTGACAGATTGACGAATGACGAGATCAATTTGGGACAATGGGAGCGCCATTTTCACTGAATTTGCCCTTTGGTTCACATAACCTAGTCTGCGATCATCGACACCTCGAGAGCTAGCCTCTAGTATATGCGAGTATACATCCTCTAAGGTCACCTCTTCCATACCTTGAGCCAGTTATAAATGGATTTATTGCAAATAATGCAAGTAATGCAAATAATGCAAAATATTAAAGCAAAGGCGTTTTGCATTTTGAAAGAATGCAGCAAAGAAGAACAGAAGAATTTAGTTAATAGAGGTAACGAGGTCATTGATTAGACATTGAGCGACATAGATATGATCTAAACATCTTGACACACTCACCAATGAATATATATACATGTGGGTTTGAGAATAGATGTGGATGTAATTCAGTAGACTTTAGAAGAATTTGACAGAAAACGGGATAATGAATTCGATAGAAAATAATATGACAATCACTTAATTAACTTGAATAGTGTCATCAACACACCTTGTAGCTAAAACCAAAGAAACCCAATTTGGTACTCTACACCGTTGAATTGTTCTATTGAGTCAACAAGATGACATATCCCAGATCTCTTTGAAGATGTCTTATTACCCCTTCACCTCTTCACAACTACATTTTCTTCTCAACTCTTGCTATATTAGTCCTATATATTAGATGACATCCTTAGCCTTCAAGATCTCCGCAATCAAAATTCCGGCACCAGCAGCCCCAATAACTGTATTGTGTGATAAAACCACCATTTTGAAATCCAATACTGGATCCTCTCTAACTCTACCCACAGAAACACCATAACCTGCATCTCTGTTTCTGTCCAATCTTGGTTGTGGTCTATCTTCTTCTTCCAATACATGAATGGTTTGCTTTGGACCAGAATGACAACCTAATTTAGTAGCGTCACATTGGTAATCTCTTAAAGTTTGCTTGATTTCTTCCAAAGATGGTGCTGGTTGCTTGGCAAATCTAAAAGAAATACATTCAGTATGACCATCACTTACTGGGACCCGGTTACATTGAGCTGAAACCTTGATGGTATCATCAGAAAGGGGTACAAATTCTGTTCCCTCTGAATTGATACCACCCAAAATCTTCTTTGTTTCCCATTCAATCTTTTCTTCTTCACCAGAAATATATGGAACAATGTTATCCAAAACATCGATTCCAGAGACTCCTGGAGAGAACCCAGCACCAGATATAGCTTGCAAAGTGGTGGTAGTTAATAAATCAATGGCTCCATACTTCTCCACCAATGGCTTCAATGGAGCGACAAGTCCAGCGGTAGAACAGTTGGAGATACATACAATAAAACCTTCCTTTTTCCCAGCGGCCTTGTTAGCCTTGACTTTGTTTTCAACCACAGACAAGTGTTCTGGGTTGACAATAGGGACAATAAGTGGCACATCAACTACTCTTCTGTTATTTTTGGCATTAGAGATGACAGCAGCTCCAGTTTCCAAGAATGCCTTCTCTACGTCACCAGCGACGTCGGAATCAAGTCCAGAGAATACAACGTCACACTCCAAAAATTTACCTTCGGGTTTACATTCAGTAACAAGGATATCTTCGGCGTTCTTTGGAAGTAACTCAGTCTGTTTCCAAGTGACGGCATCCTTATACTTCTTTCCTGCGGAACGAGGAGAGGCACCCAAGGCGTGGATTTCGAAATCTGGATGGTCTGCCAAGAGAAGAATAAATCTCTGGCCTACTGACCCGGTAGCTCCTAAGACACCTGCTTTTTTAAGTGCCATTTCGATGAGTTTAGTTGATGAAGATTGGAAAATTCCTGACTCGAAACTTTGAGTCATCCAAAGTCACGTGCGTGGACTGTTGGAAAACTGGAAGTGAAAGAAGAGGAAACGCATATATGGGAGATGGCAACTCATAAGAAAAAAAACTGAGAGAATACTGGGAGAGTAAAGGTAGAGTACTACTACACATTGAACCACCTGCTTATCCTAAACTAACTGAACATACTGGAATATGTTGAACATGTTGAACGTATTGATCTTATTTTTACGGGCCATTGGAAAAGAGTAGATAAATCTGAGCTTAGTGGGATAATAAGGCATGAAAAACAACCCCCACCTCTATACGTATTATGCTGTCATTACTTTGTCATCACTATTGCTCTTGAGAAACTGTCCCTCCCTTCACAAAAGTCCTGTATGTGACCACCCACCTTTAACTAAGTTTATTCAACACCACAAAAATTACGCGTGCCACTGTAAGAAGCACGGATTACAAGTTCAAGAAAGAGTGATGGTTAACGTCGATTTTGAGCGAATCTATCTCAATCAACTCAAAGGGGTTGGTCGTATGCGTATTGCCGACCTGGGATTAGGGTGGAAGGCATCCTCCCAGGCCAACAACGGTAATAATAACGCCCCATTCTTACTTCCCAGTGAAGAAATCATCAGTGCCCAATGGTCGAGAGGTCTGAAAGGATACGAATTAAGAGTACAGACCAAAAACCAAGGGGTAGTAAGCTTAGATGGGTTTGAAGTCGAAGCCTTCACTAAGCTCAAACAAGAATTACAACGGAATTTCCAGCTTTCTTTGGAACATAGAGAGCATTCCTTAAGAGGTTGGAATTGGGGTACCACTGATTTTGCCAGAAATGAGTTGATTTTCCAAGTCAACAATAAACCCAGTTTTGAAATTCCATACAAGGAAATCTCCAACTCCAATTTGACTGGACGGAATGAAGTTGCCATCGAGTTTAACTTAGATAATGCCCATACCAAAGGAGGGGATGAGATTGTAGAAATGCGGTTTTATATCCCCGGCACGGTGGAGAATGAAAATAAGACAGTAAAGGAAGAAGGAGAAGAAGAAAAAGAAGGAGGAGAAGACGGCGTGAAAGATGTTGAAAAGAAGGAGGAAAAGGAAATCAGCGCTGCCAGTGTGTTTTATGAACAGCTTAAAGACAGAGCCGATATTGGCCAGGTTGCCGGCGACGCTATTGTTTCATTCAGTGATGTTCTCTTCCTCACCCCTAGAGGTCGGTATGATATAGATATGTACCCATCTTCTTTGAGATTGAGAGGTAAAACGTACGATTACAAGATTCAGTATAAACTGATCGAGAGAATTTTCTCTCTTCCCAAACCAGATGATACCCATCATTTGATCGTTTTACAAATAGATCCTCCATTGAGACAAGGACAAACTAGATATCCCTTTTTGGTATTACAATTTGCCAGAGAGGAGGAGATTGAGGTCGAATTGAATGTTTCTGATCAAGATTATGAACAAAAGTACAAGGAAAGATTAAAGAAGTCTTATGATTCACAAACTCATTTGGTGATGTCCCATTGTTTTAAGGGTCTCACCGAGAGAAGGTTGATTGTACCAGGATCTTACCAATCTCGTTACAGCCAGCCTGGAATTTCGTGTTCTTTAAAGGCATCTGAGGGTTATTTGTACCCCTTGGACAGATGTTTCCTTTTCGTAACCAAGCCAACGGTTTATATCCCATTTTCTGAGATCAGTAGCGTCACTATGTCTCGTACCGGTACCAGTGGAGTAACAGCCTCTAGAACTTTTGATTTCGAGATAAATTTGAAGGGTTCTAATGCTTCTCATACATTTGGATCGATTGAAAGGGAAGAACAGCAGTCTCTTGAACAATATTGTTCTGAAAAGGGAATCAGGGTGAAGAATGAGGAGAAAATTGCCAAGGCTATGATGGCCAAGGCTATTAATGAGGCCGATGATGATGATGATGACGCTGACGTAGATATGGGGAGTGCAGGAGAGGACGAGAGTGCTGATGATGACTTTAATTCTGGTTCAGATTCTGATGTTGCCGAAGAATTTGACTCTGATGCATCTGATCTGGAGGGCAGTGACGAAGAACCACCTTCGAAAAAGGCAAAGGTTGAATGATTAGTGTGGCCTATAGAGCGAAGCAATAGAGAGGGTGAGAAGAAAAAGAAAAATTTGTAGTTTGTGAAAACTAGATGGGCTTTGGTGGAGATAATCAAGGTGGCAGTAGGTTGGTAGAGTTAGGTTATTAGAGTAAATTCAAAAAAGCTGAGTTACACTTAGAATATATTCACAAATTTTTCAACTGGTAAGTGCATTCGAAACGCATTCAAATGTGTTTCTAAAAATGTGTCAATAAATATTTTGGTTGCATACTACAGAGAGTCTTAATGCTGCTCTTATTTCCAGCGGTACCATACCTTGATTATCAGACTAATTGAGGTCAACCTTTCTCAACCTTTCCCTACATGACGCTGGTAGCCGTCGGAGCGAATGGTCTTGACCCTGGTATCAACAGCAATATTTAGTAAGAAACGTGGCTCAGTAAACACATGCACTTTCATCAATCAAAAACTTCCTAATTGAACTCTTAAAAGTCGGTTATCTAAAAAAACGGGCGACAAACACCAACCGACGCGCTTCTTTTAATGATAATTAGGTTACACGACGTTATTGTACGATGTTCCTGACATGAAAAGAAGCACCACAGCACCCTTCCTTCAAGTCCTTTATCAACTTGATACTGGATTGGGAAATTTTTAAATCTTGACTTTCGCGATCGCTTATGCCATTTCTAGAAAGCGTTGGTTGTATGCACGGAATCTATCAAAAGAAACTTCCTAATCGGGAAGTTTAATGATGTGCCCCTGAGAAACAAAATTGAAAAACTGTACAGTACCTGTGACCTCGCATAAGATTACTTAATAATCTTGCTTTCTTTGGCATAAACTGGTTGGTAATAGGTCAAAAGGGGTGATAATATGGTAGAATATTTGTCTAAGGTACATATCATGGACCTTCCAAAGGGCAGTTTTGACGGGTAAAGAAATTTTTTTAACAGATTGTTGCCCTCGCAAACTCTAATTTTTTTTTACGTGGCTGGCTTATACCAAATAAGATAAATACTGGTCAGCCTCCCCTGGAACAAAAGGGGTTTGAGGGAATTTGGAAAACAATATAAGAGTCTCGATAGGATAGTTTCAAAGGTTTTGAAATAATCTTCAATCAACTTAAACAAAACCGTACTGTCACCTAGTGTTACAAGTGGTTAGCAATAACAACCATTTTTGTTATGGTTAAAAATTGCTGAACTATTTATTTTTAGATTGTCCGATCTTATACTTAAATATATTTTTTCCTCCTTACTACCCGATTAATTATTGAAGGGCCAATATCAGGGGCACCAGCCAAAAGAAAAAAATGACTCCTGAAGATATAACAATTAAAGAAATCCTTGCTACTTACGCAAACGAAAGTATTGAAACTTTTATTCCTAAAAGATCCCCTGATAGAGCAGCCGATCTTAGTTTCCAACAAAGAATGAGTTCCGTCGCGAAGAAAGCCACTCTCGCAGCTCACGAGGTAGCTTCCCCTCTGTCTACATATTACCTGGAACTTAGTGATGGAGACAATCTGATTGATTATTCAGATGATAATTCATCATTAGCAGAATCCGTCTTTTCTGTTTCTTACTCCAAAAATGACGAAGAAGAATTCTTAGCTGACATTGGTTCAGCTAAAATCTGCGTTATTGAGGATGTAGTACAAGTCAAGAAAGTTTGTGGTCCTCAATCACCAAGAAGAAATCGTTTACTGAGAATAGTTGTCGGGCACAACGCTTGAGGGATACATGGTTTGCTCCTTTGAAATTCACCAATGTTTTAAGGGCTCCACTCCCCATCCTAATCCATTGCTGTGGTTGGGCTCTTTCCTTACTCATCGGCCGCATGGCCCTACAACACTCTTTTGCATGACCCAATATTTTTTTATAACTAACGAATTTCAATTTTTACTTCCGAACATATTCCATTTTTCGAACCACTACTGCCAGTGTTGGCATCTTTCTACAATTAGAGGTATATCTCTGGACAGTTGATTTAACATCCATATACTTATATATATATATATATAAACTGAGTAATTTTACGTACATGAAGTGTAGCCTGGTCTGCCAGATCTTAGATCCTGTCAAAACCCGCCTAAGATTGCTCCTTCCCAATGAAGCCAATGCTCTTAATTGGCCGCGGAGCATCGCGGTACTGCATATAAGTGACGTTCAGAAAACACGCCGTTCTCAGTGGGCCAGAGCTGCTAATGGGGCGCTATTCAAATGGCATTACAGCAGTTGTAAAAAAGCAACCTTTCCCAGATTATTTAGCAACCAAATTTATAGATAGCAACATATGCATCACACCACATTAAAAGAGACGCTTTAGAAATGAGAGAAACGTGCCTTTTTCCCTTCCTTGTCGACTGCAAATTCAGGAACAGCCGTTGAGAACGCATATGTTTGTTAGATTATTAGATTTGACGTGTGAAGTCGGCGCCCCCACTTGAAGTTGGAGAATCGACCAGGGGGTGGGGGAGGATGAGGGGCTCTGAGAGGAAAGAAAAGCACCCTGTATAACCCCCCTCCCCCTCTCACAATAATTGATAGCCGATGGTTTTGGCTGTAGCACAGTTTATAGATACGGACCTCCACTCCAATTCTCTTCACTCCATTTCTCTTCACTCCATTTCTCTTCACTCCATTTCTCTTCACTCCGTTTCTCTTCACGCCATTTCTCTTCACTCCATTTCTCTTCACTCCGATTCTCTATAGTCATATCCTCCCGAAATTTGGTTACTACATTGTGCAGCCATCCTTTTCTGCTATTCCAGTTTTCTATAAACTAGCGCTTAATTTTTCGAAGGTGGGGGCATCAGGCGCCCTCTAAATGCATAATTACTGGTGTATATAAATTTATACTTCTCAACTCGTCTCTGTAGTTGAAATTCGACCAGGAAGTTGTCGTTTAATCCGGCAAATACCGAAGAAACATAACAGACACATACCCAGAACTGACTACCGTGCTCTGTGTTCTTAGACATTCCTTCTGTTCCATGGCTTTCCGCTGAGACATTCCTTGCGGCGCTATAGAATTTTTCACTCCAGCCGCTTCAGAATTGGAAAATAGCACCACCAAACCAGGAGCTTTATAAACATGTCTGTATCATTGGGGGAAGTGATATTCTCGGCTGTTCGGCCAATCTTCAAGATCTATCTTATCATAGGACTAGGATTCTTGTTAGCCAAAAGAAACATCCTTCCAGTGACCACTACCAGAGACATTTCTGATATAGTGGTGTCGGCAATTATGCCCTGTTTGATTTTCAACAAAATTGTCGCTAATTTGAAAAGTTCAGACATCAAGAACTTGGGAATTTGTGCCTTTAGTGGGACGCTTTTGTTCTTTTTAGGGGGTTCTTTGGCCTTCATCATTAGCATTGTAACTAGATCCCCCAAGAGATGGCTTGGAGGGGTTATTTCTGTTGGTTTATTTCCTAACATCTCTGATTTGCCAATCGCTTACATGCAAACGCTTTCTTCTGCTGGTAACATTTTTACTACTGATGAAGGTAATAAAGGGGTTGCATATATTTGTATTTTCTTAGCTGCTCAAGTTTTCTTTCAATTTAGTTTAGGATTGTATCAATTAATCGAGTGGGATTTTAGAGATGAATTAAAACCAAAACCTGAAGATGAAGAATCATTTCAAAAGGGTACCGAATCTTCCGCAACTTCAAGTGGACAAGAGGAGAAGGGAAACCCAAATGGTGCTGGCAATGACGAAGTCGATGTCAACGACGACGAGGATCTGACATCATTGTCTTCGGTTGCAGAATCACAGGCTGCTCCCACCAGCCTCCATAGCATAGCTTCCTCACTGAATCTGACAGACTCAGAGGTATCATTGACTCATAAGGTCACTCATTTGACCCTGGAGCCCTTATCATCAATTCGTGAAGGTGTATCCAGTTCGGTGGACTCCGATGGACTTCCTACCACTCGTCGCCGTAGTCGTAGAGCATCTATATCCCTGGAAAGGTCAAGTGTAGGTGCTGCTGGCGGCGTTCATGCAAATCTTTACCAGCTTCAATTAACACCATCAAGAACCTCTGAACTTAGAAAGATGCGTTCAGAAGATATCCATGATATCATTCAAGAGTACTCTGAGTTTCAAAACTTAAAGAAAACTGCATCACAGCAAGTTGCTAAAAATACTGACGGTCAAAATAGCGTACATGATGTATCAGAGGAGAGTAAACCACCATTATGGCGGAAATTTGTTTCCAATCTAAAGAATTTCCTAGCCCCCAATTCAATCTCTTTAATTACTTCCTTGGCTATAGCTATGTCTCCACCTTTGAAGGCGTTATTTGTAAGACCATCCACTTTCCAAATTCATCCTGCTCCAGATGGAGATGCACCATTGGCATTTCTTATGGATTTTACTTCTTACGTAGGGGCAGCATCAGTTCCATTGGGTTTAACATTACTTGGAGCCACAATTGCAAGATTGCAAGTCAAGGCAATGCCTAAAGGGTTCTGGAAAACAGCTCTAGCAGCAACTTTTCTCCGTCTTGTGATTCTCCCAATAATTGGAGTGGGTTTGACAACCGGCTTCCATAAAGGCGGTTGGTATGGAGAAGATAGATTGGTTCGGTTTGTTAGTGTATTGGAGTTTGGATTGCCCAGTGCCACTGCTTTGGTGTATTTTACTGCATTCTACACAGATCCCGAGCTGGAGGATCATTTACAGATGGACTGTCTTGCGGTGTGCTTGATTTTCCAGTACACTTTGCTTTTCATTAGTCTTCCATTTTTGGTTACTTTCACGATTAAGGTGTCTTTGGGGCTTTAGATAACGATTATAGATACCGATAAATGGCCATAGAAAGGCTAGATAATATAAACGATGAAAATGTACAAGAGTATAGAGATTTTAGTGGTAGAATAGTGTCAATTCTGGCGTATAGTTATTGGTTATTAGTTATCAGTTAAGAAACGGACGAAGTTTGATTGATATTAGAGAGGCTTGAGGAAAGGGAGAATGAGTAAAGGCGTAAGAACAAAATGAGTGTACATGCTAGATTAACCGAGATCAATAAAAAGAAGAGATCAAGAAACCAAATCATATACCACCATTTATCGGATCCACAAGCTCCACCAATCAAACAAAATAAATGGTACAACTGTTCTGTAACCGAAGGGGCAATTGTCCTCACATTGCCATCAATTCCCTTCAGTTCATTTTCTTTACAAAGTTCTCTACTCCCCTCAGTTATTTTTGTTAAATATCTCCATTCCCCATAATCTACATATCTCTCAATAATACTCTAATTGTCCACGCTGTTGGCATCTCTGGAAATATCGTTCATAACTCTCCTATATCAACCTCTCAATTCTTTCGTCCTCTACACCTTCCCTCCCACATCTCCCCCACATTCATAACCACCAATCTTCTGCCTCCTTCTTGTCACGCTTCTTATCGCAGCAACCTTCCTCATTATTTTATGTGCCTGGCATTCGATTTTTTTTATTTGCCAGCTTTGTTACTTGTTCAACCTTCACCGCGCCTCGATTGAACTTAAATCTATCATTGCTGCTACTACAAAGTGAAAGAAAGTAAAACATTACCACTATCGACCATGGCATTGTACTACCATCTTGTGTTCGCCCTTCTCATTGTAGAAGTGGCCTTCTTTACCACATTATCCTTACCTTTGCCTCGCCCCATCAGGAGACGTGTACTCACAGTATTTAGTGCTCCATTCCGTAATGAACAATTCCAAATGGGCCTTAAATGTGTCATCGGTTTTGTCCTCGTGTTGTTTATCGATTCAATGAACCGTGTGTACAGTGTCACCAAAGAATTGGATCAATTCCTGGCCAATACTGGCTTGCCTGGTGCTGGAGTACTTACTGACCGTTCTGAAGTTCAAGCCCGTAAATTTTACGCTCAGAGAAATATGTACCTCTGTGGATTTACCCTTTTTTTGACCTTGATTTTGTCCAGAACTTATCTGTTGGTGGTTGAATTGATTAATACTAAGGACAAATTGGACATCATCAAGTCCAATGATATTCTGGCTAGTTCCAAGAATGACTCTGCTGTGATTGCTGATTTGAAAAAACAATTGGCCCAAAAGGATGAGGATTTGGAAATCTTGAAGGAGCAGGCCAAAAGCTTGAGTAAAGAGTATTCCACCGTCAAGAAATAAGTTGAAAGAAGTGAATAGAATTAGCATAATGACATGTTTAAATTCGAAGAAGAAAAGGACTTTGTAAGTGATTGGTGCTTTAATGACCAAGTGTGTCTTTTGTAAGAGATTGTAACTGGCGATTAGATGACTAAGTTGTCATTAAGTCCAATTCCCTTGATTCAAAGAATTGATTATGTGGTTAGGATTCGAAGGGACATTTTCTGGTTCCATTCGGAATACTGTTTGAATCACTAATCGATAATATTGATGAATTTGCGTCCATATATTCTTAAACATCATCATTTAGTCATATCATATTAATCCAGTCTCCTCCTCCACTAGACTCATCAAATTTTTTTCTCCTACATCCTTTACCACATCTACTCCTTTCCTCTCTATCACATCTATCATTGTCTATCTATTCTATTCAATCCACCTAATTATACAGATTACTCTTGTGCTTTGGCATAAATGAAAATGAATCACCAGGCTTACCCAAAAACATCTCGGTAATTTTGATCCAATCCTTGTAATCAGTGGACCCCAACAAGGTTTCAAGCTCATTTCTACCTTGCCAGACTGGAGGACGTTGATTCAATTTAGCAGGTAATCTCTCCATGATCCCCACAGGAATATATCTATGAGTGAAACTAATAAACTCACACATAAACCGACGGGCCAATCCTACCCCATATTCGTCAGAACCCCAATGTTCCAATGCAAAATTTGAAAATGACCGTAATTGTTCGAGTCTCTCAGAAGCAGATTTATCAAGATATTGTTGTGCTTCAACTTCTTCGAAGATCCAAGGCTTGATAAGAGCTCCTCTTGCAACCATTACCGAGTCAACTCCAGGAATCGAGACAGCGTTATGCCAATCTTCGAAATTATACACATCCCCGTTACCCACGAATTGGGTGGCAGCTATGTCAGATGTTTCTTTATCTTCTTCCTTTTTAATGTTGGCTTCTTGAACAACCAGAGCAACTTCAGCAATATATTTCCAATCAGCTTCTCTGGTGTATCTCTGTTGTCTGGTACGACCATGAAGAGTGATAGCAGCCACATTTCCTCCAGAAAGAACTCTGTTCACCAATTGTTTGGCAATTAAATGACCATCTTTAACCCCAGTTCTGATCTTTAATGTCACAGGAATATCCCCAGAGCATGCGTTCATACCTTCCAAGATCCGTAAAAGTCTTGCTGGTTGTTCCATAAGTGCTGAACCTTGTCCCTGTCGATATAAAAGATCGATGGGACAACCACAATTCAAGTTAAGTTCACCAACATGGCTGGTTTCATTATATATGGCTTCAGCAGCCTTTGCAGCAGCCCAGTGCTTTGCTGTGGCTATTTGGACCCCAAAATTAGGATATTCGGAAATATGAGCCTTTGGAAGAGCCCATTCAGCATTAGTAGCTTGAAGAAGTGGTAAGGCAAGCGCCATTTCAGAGTAAGTAACATCTGCTCCAAGAGTCTTCATAAGTCGACGGTATGGTAAATTTCCAACCGTGGTCAATGGTGATACAATTTTGGCCCCTCTTAAGTTAAGCTTCTTCTTTTCGGCGATTTTGAATGGAGCCTCAGTGTATGACACTTGAGCATCTTTTGTAGCTTCTTGGGCCTTTTTATACTCGTCATCATGTTGAACTTTGCTATCCAAGTATGGGATATATTGATTTGCCTTTTCGAAAACATACTTCTTCTTCTGAAGTCTCATTTTGGCATCATTGGTGATTTTGTTGACTTCGAAATCGGTGGTTTTGGCGGCTTCAATCTGGGCCAAATCCTTGACAAGCTTCTTCGTTTCCTTATTGTAATGAGATCCTAACCATCTACATTTCAAGCCAGCTGGACAGTATCCAATTGCCTTGAATACAGGACAGTCTCCATCAATATCTGCCGTCTTGTTGGTCAAGTATTGTTCGATATCGTGAGTGGATCTACAACTTTCAGCACCAAATCGACATACCTTTTCTGAATCTGGGTCGATCAAAGAGGAACAAAGTCTTACTTCTTCGTGTTTTTGTCTCAAGTCTCTGTTTTTGTTTTGGCCTCTTTTCTTCTTGCCCTTGCCGTTCAGAGGTTGGTCACTTTCCCGGTCTCCACCTTCAGCAGCATCATCATTGAATGTTGGTTGTTCTTGAGTGGTAGAGACTATATACTCCGGTTTAATGGGGCAAACACCTTTGGCAAAATGATCATGATCATGTTTAGGTTTCTTTTCATCAGACACTACAGCGTCTTCGTTAGGACGTTTATCGGGCATGCTGCTATCGTATAGAACTTCCTATCAATAGGTTGTCTTTATGAATTTTTCAGCCTAAAAAAAAAGTCGTCCTCCTAAATTGGGCTTCTCTTAATCAAGCAGGCTAAAGCGGCAGGGTCCGCGATGAGGGCTTAAGTGGGAGATGAGGGCTTGGAAGTTTCCGCAATGTGCTTTTTCCTGGATAGCAGTTAACCGGGAGACTTTTCCTCCTACTCATTTGGCGCCGCGATGAGCTAGCAGGAATTTGTACAGAAATTGACATAGAGATCGATTCCCAACCACACTTCTCTTGTTAGGTGCTAGCGGGATAAACCATATCAATCATGGTCGAGGCAGGTAAGAGACAGAAACAAGAGGCTCCTTCCTCTAAGACTGTGCGCCCATCCAGGGTGTTCTCTCCTTTCAGAGTGATCGGAAATGTCTCTAATGATACACCTTTCGCCGTGGGAACTCTTGGATCGACGTTCTATATAGTCACGTCTGTGGGTCGATTATTCCAAATATATGACGCCGCTAACCTTCATTTGCTTTTTGTATCTCAACAACAAACTCCACAGAAGATCACCGCTTTGGCAACTCATTTCCATTATGTCTATGCCGCCTATGGTCGAGGCATCGGCGCCTATAAAAGAGGAAGACTCGTAGAATCTTTCCAAATTGAAAACACCTCAAAGAACATATCGAAGCTTTTGGTCTTGGGGGAGTACCTTGTAGCCTGTGATGATGACACCATATATGTATTCAAAAGGCCACTGGACTCGCTGTCAAAGATCCCTTCTGAGTTGTACACCACTATATCTGTGATCAATTCCAAACTAGACGGTGAAATTGTGGATTTGATCCATCCAGCAACTTATTTGAATAAAATTATCGTAGCTACCACCAAGCATTTATTCATCTTCAATATTAGAACCGGCAAGCTCTTGCTTAAGACCAAAGAGGGTATGTTTGGCCTTGAATCTTCCATTAGTGCCATTGAAAATGCTCCTGTTCTTGATATTATGGCTGTAGGATCTTCTCAAGGTACAGTTTACTTGTACAATCTCAAAAAGAACAAGATCTTGATGCAAATTCAAGCCAGTACCAATGTTAGTCTGTCAAACTCAAAAATCACTTCCATTTCTTTCCGTACCGATGGAGCACCCCATTTGGTAGCAGCTTTGACCAGTGGTGATCTATTCTTTTATGATTTGAATAAGAAATCTCGGGTTCATGTGTTGAAAAATGCTCATCTGGAACAACATGGAGGTGTAGCTAATGCTAAATTCTTGAATGGACAACCTGTTATAGTGACTAATGGTGCTGATAATCAATTGAAAGAATATGTCTTTGATCCTTCGTTGAGTACCTCCAATCTGCTGGTGGTTCCACCTCCTAGACATTTACGTTCTAGAGGTGGTCACTCTTCTCCACCTATTGCTATTGATTTCCCTCTGTCAGATAAATCTCACTTCATTCTTTCAGCTTCAAGAGACCGTTCTTTATGGTCTTTTTCCCTTCGTAAAGACGCCCAATCTCAAGAATTGTCACAAAAGGCCCATTCTGCCGATAAGAAGAATAGAGGTGGACAAAATATGCATGAAAAGTTTCCCGAGATTGTTTGTATAGCCACTTCTCTGGCTCGAGAGGATGACTGGGAAAACATTCTTACTGGTCACAAGGATGAAACATTTGCCAGAACCTGGAGTGGTAAAAACAAAAGAGTTGGTCGTCATCAATTCAGTACCGTCGATGGAGGCGTTGTTAAGAGTGTAAACATTTCTCATTGTGGAAATTTTGGTCTTGTGGGATCTTCCAATGGAGGTATCGGCTCTTTCAACTTACAATCCGGTTTGTTACGTAAGAAGTACATGTTACATAAGAAAGCAGTCACTGGATTGGCCATTGATGGTATGAATCGTAAAATGGTCTCCACTGGATTGGACGGTATTGTTGGCTTTTACAATTTCTCCCAACTGAAATTTTTGGGCAAGCTTCAATTGGATGCCCCAATCACCTTTATGAAGTATCATAAGGGATCTGATTTGATTGCATGTGCATTGGATGACTTGAGTATTGTAATCATTGATGTAATCACCCAAAAAATCATCAGAGTTCTCTATGGACATACTAATAGAATCACGGGGTTTGACTTTTCCTCTGATGGTCGTTGGATAGTGTCAGTGGCTTTGGATTCTACTTTAAGAACTTGGGATTTACCTACAGGTGGATGTATAGATGGTGTCAGGTTGCCCACTGTGGCTACATGTGTCAAATTCTCTCCAATTGGAGATTTAATTGCCACTACTCATGTGAGTGGGAATGGTGTCTTTTTATGGACAAACCGTGCCCAATTCAAACCAATTTCCACCAGACATGTCGAAGAGTCCGAATTCTCTAATATTTTGTTACCCAATGCTTCTGGAGAAGGTGGTTCGACCATGATAGAAGGTTTTTTGCCGGACAGTGTTGATGAACAAGAACAACATTTACAAGATGAATTTGAAGAGCTTGATCAGATTGAGGAGACTTTGGTAACTTTAAGTTCAGATCCTTCAAGATCCAAGTATAAGACATTAATGAACTTAGAAACTATCAAGCAAAGAAATAAACCCAAGGAGGCGCCAAAGAAGCCTAAGCAAGCACCGTTTTTCTTAAGTTTGACCGGAGAGCAGGTTGGTGATAGAGCTTCTGTTGCAGAAGGAGTCACACCAGCGAATGGTGGTGGTTCTGGACAGGACGTAGAAGAAATGACAGCCTCGAAACTCCAAAAATTGAAGGCTAACGGAAAGTATTCTTTCGAGTCGGAGTTTACTAAGCTTCTTAGGCAAGCTGGAGAATCTGGTGAGTATAAAGAATTCTTACTGTACCTTCTTGAACTTTCTCCTTCTTCTATCGAATTAGAGATCAGATCATTGAATACATTGCCACCATACAAAGAGATGATAGCATTTATTTCTGCTATAACATCTGGCTTATCTTCAAACACTAACTACGAAATGCTTCAAGCTGTGTTTTCTGTCTTTTTAAAGAACCATGGTGATGTTTTGAAGTCTTCCGAGAGTGAAGAGCTCAACAATGCTCTTGAGAAATGGGGTGAAGCCAATGACGGGAAGAAGGAAGACATGGATTCTTTGGTGAAGTATTGTTCTGGTGTTCTTAACTTTTTGACAACTGTTTAGTAATCAAATATAATTAGCCTTGGAAATATGTAGAATAGGAATGGGTTTAGTAAGTAGATGATTTTGAATGGGTAATGACTTCTACACGTATGAGTTCCGATTGAAGGTTAATGAAGGGTAGGTACTAAGGGTCAATCCTAGTTTATAACATTTTCTACGGCGTTTCTTAGAAAGTGGTTCCGTTTTGATGAAAAACTGCAGCTGTTTGCTATTTATTAGAAAAAGGGACCTACTCTTTTTGCTGGTACTCTTGTAGTATGAGGAAAGTGGTTCCGTAGCATACTAAGATAAGCCCAGAACATTAATAAGAAGGCAATTACATTGGAAAAGATAGCAGATATAAATGTTATCATTAAAACCTAATCGTAGAATCATTTCACCTTGTTTCGTTGGATATTCATATGACTAGAAAAGTGGCTGCAGTGTTTACTTTCATTATATTGTAGTTCTTGACTAGCCTCTACCTTTGGACAATAATCTATTAAACGCAACGAATAAAAAAAACCATCTGCTAACGATAGTACGTCAAATAACACCAGGCGGCGAAACTTTAGTTTTCATGTATGTTAACCTTTGCTTTTTCTCTGGTGCCTTCTTCTCCCTTACTTACCTCTTGTACCTCTAGAAATTCCCCTTTTTCAACCTCTATCTTCTACCTTCTTCATCGTCTTTACTTATCTTCCTCCCTTTTTCGTCACTTCCAATAATTTTATGTTCCAGGAATTTCCTCACAACTTTTTGTCTGCATAAAGCCGCTGGCTATTTATACTTCAGCTTAAGACTCCATGAATATTGACGTGATACAACCTAAAAGTAGGCTTGATTTGGGTCTGGCTAAGTGTACAGCACTCAGTAGATTGAATGGTGCACTCTGGGTAGGAAATTCCATAGGAGAAGTCCAAATCTACCGAAGTTTAACCTCCTTCTCCTCCTCCGATAATGAAGTGGATATTCCCAAGATATCAAACGACGATAATATTCCTAAATCTCGGCCATTGAAAACCCACAAGCTGGTCAATGATATACGATCTTTATTCAATAAACCTCTGCTACAGCTTGATTCAAAATTCACCAAGAAAAGACCCAATAATGTCTCTCCTCTGCCCATTCAAAGCATCATTGAAATCAGCATGCCAAATGACGGCCACCCCGAAAACGATAACACTTGTACCCCTTCACCAGTAGCAATAGCTGATAATGACTCTATTTCCGTATACAGCTGTCATCCAGACACTCAGGGGGGGGTCAAATACCAGCAGACCTTGGAAACTAAAGGATGTGTAGATATGACATTTCTTGCTTCTCGTAAACTTCTATTCGTAGCGACCAATTCCAAAAAAGTGGTGATATATTGCTTGGTGCTGGCACCAAATAGCAATTCTGTATCATTCCAGTACATCACAGAAGTTGTTTTTAAAGTAAAGCTCAATTCAATTCAGCCTATGACTGAATCTAAGGCTTTGGTGGCTGCTTCTGGAAGTTTTATGACCATAGAGACCGATAATAACTTTGAACTTGAAGATTTGCCGCTTGGTAATAAAAATTATTTTGCTCTGAACTCTTCTTTCAGCTATTTTGCCCTCAACAGTGGACCAACGACCCATGCTGTACCTATTTTAGATGGTAATCTTTGCACTCAAAGTATGCCACGGCAGTTTTTCCTTGTGAAGGATGACACTATTATCCGCTGGAACTTTACCAGTGAGGATGAAGATCAAAAAGTCAACTTGGTTACATTGAAATCCAATGTAGTCCCATATAAAGTGATTTATTTGACCCCATGTTATCTTCTTTTAATTTACTCCAAAAAATTTGAAGTGGTGGATTGTGAAGATGGTGAAGTAATTCAAACGTTTTATCATCATGCTAGTACTAGCAACATTCAATACTTGTTATCTCCTACAGATAATAAATTGTTCATAGGCAGTTCATCTGAGATTTTCGAATACGAGGTAGTTAGTGTTACCAAACAAGTTAAGGCTTTACTTAAACTACAAGACAATGGAGAGAAACCAAGTCCTAGAGGTAGAGATTACGATGTGAAGTATTGGGGTATCGAAAGAGCCATTAAGTTAGCATCAAGTACAACATTTGAAGATAAATATTTCTCTAAACTAGGGAAAAATAACCAAAAGCTTAAACAACTTAAACTCCGGGAATTGTATCAATCCAAATTTTTCCATTTGTTCATTCATTATGAGCAATACCATCAAGCGTTGGTGGGGATTGCTTGTGAATGGATTTTGGATTTAAGAAACGTCATGGCATTATTCCCTGAATTCTTAAATACTGAAGAATTGGTAGATAAAGAAACATCGCCGCCAGCAATTAAGAACAAAATTCGAGAGACTAAGGTCGAAGATATTGAAAACTTGGATACTCATACCGTAGATTCCAGTACAGAAACAGACACTGCTCAAAGAAACAAATCTTTGCCACAGCAACCACATAATTCCATTATTCGGAAGCGATTTATGAGAGCAGTCAATAATCTTATAGTGTTTTTAACTGAACAGAGAAGAATATTTCAAAATTTTCGATCAAAAAATCATGAAATGGATTGGCATGGAGTAAAATTGAATTTAGTTGACCTTTATGGAGATACAGATCCAATTTATATTGCCAAAGTTGTGGACACATCATTATTTTTGTGCTATTTTTATGTAAAACCCATGATGTTGGGACCTTTACTCCGACTTCCCAATAACCATTGTGATTCCAAAATTGTTAACAAATGTCTTTTGAGAAACCTTCATGATCACGGTTCGGAAAATCCTACATTCATTAAAGAGCTTCTAGATTTTTATTTTGGTAGATCATTGCATAAAGAAGCCTTACAGATGCTTTACAATTTGGCTCATGATAAACAGCTGTCAGATCACGAAGATGACTTGGATATTTTTCTCAAGGAACCAAGTTTAACGATACAATATTTGCAAAAATTATACCGAGAAAATTGGACGTTGATACTGGAATTCGCTAAATGGGTACTTGAAGAGTGCAACACTAGGGAAGAGCAAATTGAGCGAGCCAAATTACTCTTTATGAATGATCTGATTGAATGTGAGTCTTATGATGCCTTGCAAGTAGTAAATTACTTATCCGATACGATTGAAAGTATTGAATGTACCATTGAATACTTGGAATGGCTTTTGCTTGAGACCAATCATATAAGCGGGCAGGTTACCAAAGAAAATTTGGAATTGTTGCATACTCGATTATGTTTATCCTATTTGAATAAATTGAAAGAAGAAGACAGAAACAATGCCAAAAGGACTGAAATAAGCGAGAATTGTGAGAAGGAAATCACTGAAAACCTTGATAACCTTGACCATCATAGTGATAAAACCACAAATATCAACTATTTGAGTGAATATAAAAAACTCTTACACTTCTTGGATACTACCCATTTATATGAACCTTGGACGGTATTGAAGCATGTACCAACAGAAAACATCAAATTTTTAAGAATCACTGTTAGCATTTACCGACGATTGGGAGAACATGAGAAGTCTATTGATGTATTATTTAATCAATTAGATGATTTAGATGCAGCTATGGACTATTGTTCAGAAATATATTTTGAGCCCCATAAAAAGCAGACCGGGGTAGATTTACTTCATAAACTTTTAGACGACATGTTGGTGAATAGCCCTAATAATACGGCGCTTGTCACTCGACTACTCAATGTTCAAGGTCAAAAGATGTCGGTTCTACGAGTTTTAGATGCCCTTCCTTCAAATTTTGTCATTGCTAATATTGGGGATTATCTCTCAAATTCTATGAGAACCTCAAAAGAGTGCTTATATGATAGTAGAATCATGAATCAATTGTATAAGGTAGGACTGATAAAACTACACTCCAGGGTATTGGAGGCGCGGAAAGAATGTATATCAATCCCAAATTCCCGACAATTGTGCGCTGTTTGTCATAAAAAGCTCGGTTACAGTGTCTACAGTGTCAATAGTAGCGGGCAAGTATGTCATTACGGCTGTTCTACCAAAGATTGACTTAACTCTCTGCCTTACAGTAAAAAAAAACTTGCGGCTGGAGTGTATATAAACTCGGAGTGTACATAGCCCATAATGCCTTCCATTGATTGTTATATTGTAGTTTCTTAGAAGAAACACCAAATAGAGTGACTTAAACAATGAGCTCTGGAGAGGCAGTTGTCAATGGGGATATACCCAGTGGTAATATTGAGTCCCCTAATGTGCCGTCTACTTTATTGCCGTCAATTCTGAGTGGATCTTGGACGAAAGTGGGTGATTCTAACCACGGAGAAACCTCTGGCGATGAAACTTTAACAACCGATGGCCCGAAAGCTGGGGAGGAGAACAAGCAATTGGAGGAAAGTTTGGAGACGAAACTGAGAAAAGATGTTCCTTTGAGTGAAGCACGGCCGGCAGTGGCTACCCAGAGCAATGGTGGGTTAGAAACTGCAGGAGAATTAGAGACATCACCGGTGAAATCCATTAAGAAGTCTAAGAGAACTAGCGGTGAAACCAATAAGGCAGTTCGAAAGCTGCTGGAATCACGCAGACGTAGCAAACAAAAAAAGTTCAATAATGATACCTTGATTAAGACTTTGCAACAATATTACCCGAAACGTCGTAATTTGGGTACCATTGTGTATAATCCTACCACTACGTGGGAAACACTTCAATATCAAAGACTTGTCGGTTTGAAGGCTGAACACCTCGCCAAATTACATGAAACAAGCCAGGCGTTTGTGGAAAAGGTCAATGACCCTGATTTTGACCAGCAAGTTAAATATATATCGATGATTCCCCCACTACCGGTTGAATATTCCAATTCCCTTATTGAGATCAAAATTCCTCATCGATTCATCAAACAATATTTTTATAGTAAAGAGGATTACGAAGATATTACCTCTGATTCCAGGCAGTTATGGGGAGGCACTGGGGGCATTTACCTGGACGATTCTAATATTGTGAGTGTGTTATTACACTCGGGACTATTTAATGGCACCATAGATCTTCTGGATTGGAACAAAAAATGGACCAGTGACGACGTTGTTACCCCATTACAATATCAAGAAGGCGATTTAGATCTTAGTGTAACACTTTTGTTGCTCCCACCTATCGAATCTTATGTAGGGTTCTACGCCAACGGGATCAATTCTAGAAGTTGGGTGGGCCATCAACAGCACCGTGGGCTTTCATATGTAGTTTACAATTTGAAATGGGAGTCGTCTGGCGCTTATTTACGTGACAAGAGCATATACAAGGATGCTTTGAAGGAGTTGGCAAAGGATGAAGAGTTTCTTAGACTGGAGAATTCCAGGAGAGACGGGTGGAAGTTTGATAAAAATCTCTTTGAGGAGTTGAAAAAGAAGTATGAGGAGGAAAAGCTGCAACCTCTGGGGGTTAATGAAAGTAAAGATGTGACGGCTTAGGTAGAAGGATGCCCATATTGTACAATAGACAACAATAAAATAACAGATGATCGTAGATGAATAAATCTTTCGAGAGCAGAAGAAGATATGGGTACCTGAAGTACAGCGGTGGTAGATGTAGTCTGAGAGTTTAGAATTAGCACAATAATGAGATCACGATAAGCAAAGTATGATGTGTGGTCTAATGATTACCATAATTTTTCAAGGAGTGTTAACAGGAAATTTCCAAGAAGTGTTTACTGGTACTTATTGGGTGACGTAAGATTATAACCTTCGTTTGAAATAGAGCGTGAACCGAAAAAAGAAATTGCTGATTTTTTCTTCTTAGAGAGGTTGAATGATGTTGGCAGGAAGAGAGAAAGGAGGATGATACGGTTAAAGTAAAGGTCAACCTAAGCATGGCGAGATTGTAGTCCTAGGAATGGTCGTTAAAAGTTAAAGAAGTGAAACATCGAAGATCGGATATTTAGTAGATTAAGTAAAATCATATGTGTTTATTTATTTACACTGGCTGGTCAGCCACATCCTCATTCTATAACAGTAACGGGAGCATTGTGGGCCGATAAAGCCGTTTCAATTTTCTCACTGGCAGCATCACTTAATAGAGGAAAGAAGATCTGGAGGGAGGTGGGAGGGTAAGGATAACCATACTTTGTAGGTTAAGAAAACACTACAGGAAGAATTGTCGATGCAGGCGAGAAAGAATGGGACAAGCAGTTAATACAAGGACGGTAGAATGGAAAGAAAAAGAGGCTTCTTTGCTTCAGAAAGGATTATGAAGCATACATCACCTTTAACCATATTATATAGGATGCATCTTAATTTTGCGATTATGCACCCCAAAATGGGTTGGGCATCTTGGGCGCAATTTTCAATCAGTCAATTAATAAAGCAAGAGAAGGTAGGATTCCGATGAGTTGGTAAAAATACCGTGAGTGAACTAGGAAGTTGTCTGACACTCGGTCCTGTTTTTTGACATAAAGTTCCAGATTCCTACTAACTTGCCACCGTCCCCAAATTAAACCTTCCTCCTCCTCCTCCTCCTCCCTGTTTCTTCGGAGTCACCGCCAACCCAGTCCAGACCGCAGTCGGCTCACGCTATCGATAACCAATTACTTTTTTTTTTTCTTCCATTCTGCACCTTTCTTTTTATGCCTCCAGTGGTTTTATTTCTGTAAAACCCTGCTTAAGTGCTCTAAAGACGACTTCTAAATACCACTGCAGTAGGGACTAGTGGATGAAGATTAAGCGGAAAAAGTTTGAAATCTTGAAAACTCCTACCCAGTACCCCCCCTCTCTCCTACTTACCCCACCTACCCAGTTGAGCTCCTTGCTGTCATCGTCATCATTAACAGCTCTCCCACTGTACACCCAGATATATCATGAATGAGGTTTCAAAACCCACTCCAATAGCACCATTTCCCAAGTTAAGTGCTACTTCTCCCTCACCAAGCTCTACCACCGCCACCGAATCCCCTAAATTATATCAGGACTCTAGTTCAAGTCCCAGAATACACCCTACAAAGCAACAAGCACTGCCTCAAGTTCGCATCCGGGATAGAAAGCGAAAAAAACTGGTGAAAAAGAAGAGTTCAGTTGATTCTTTCCTTCATAAAGTATCATCTAGTTGTAGTGTGTTCTTCCTGAGATTAAGGGCCCTTTCTGACGAAGTTTTCTCCAACGATAGAACTGTCAAGGAATTGTTTGTCACATCTTCAGACGGTAGCATAGACGGGATGGGTTTTGCTTTGAAAAAATCCCAAACTGATATACAATCACCAGAAGAACGATTTCTTGAAGAATTTAAACATCAAAAAAGCTTAGAGAAGATATATTTAGAACGTCAGCGTCAACATAAGGGGAAGGGACAACAATCGGATGACCAAATAAGACTGCTTTTACAAAAAGTTCTTAAGGAATCTGGCTCTTCTTCCGCTACCGATCGTCTGCTTCTGATAACGACAACCAATAACTGTGATAAGATCCCTTTTGCAGATTTAGACTTCAGTGGGATGCGTCAACAGTTCGAGAGAGATGTGGATAGTGCCGAAGAGGGAACAACTATTGATGGATCATCTCATTTGAGCGCTTCTCCAATGAATATAGGAGAAACGCTTTGGAATTTCAGAAGGAGTAAATGGCTTAAGACTGACCTTAGGGACTCAGAAATCGATAGCAAGAGGAATAATAATTTGATAGAAGAAATTCCTCAAGAACTGTATCCGGTGATCTACACCAATCTTGTCAACAAGGGCAAGAGTTTGAAAGACGATAAACGCATGAATCTTGGCGATTTGATCCATGTGATCAATTCTGGATGGATAGCAGAAGAGAAGTGGGACCGGGCAGCCAAAGGATTGGCTTAGGACGAGCGGATGATAATCGATACGGTACGATATGATACGATAATCACGAAAATAGAATGCATGAAAGATTGGAACAGTGTAGACGATAACGATAAAGATATGAAGGATGTTGTAAACTAAGTGTATATTCAGGGAATGGGTGTATCGATGAAAGGAGAGCCAAGATTTAATTTGAATACATTGGAGGTGATCAAGATTGGCTATTTCGTGAAGCTGTGATCACAATCTATAGTCACTTTATGAAGATATAATGCTGTATACTATGATGCAAATGATATAATCAAATAAAACGGTTTAACTAATGATTGATGAGTATCAATGGTTATATTTTTGCCATTTTAGTATTACTACGGCTCCTTGTTTATGATTTTTGCGGTATTCTCTAGTATCCGAAGCTCCTTGTCCGCTATTTCTGCCCTACGATACATTGAATCTACTACAGATTGACTAGAACCGGCCCCGTGGGTGGGGGGTTTGTATTGGAGCTTTTGTTTACCCTTGTCTTTACAAGATTCCAATTCCAAGTTGGCCCTCTTGAGTTTGGAAAAGCTCCTTCCAATATCGTTAGTCAATTGTTTCTCTATAGATTCATTCAATTGATGAACGGTTGTGATCTTATCTATTGCTGACAGAGGGTGTGAGATTGAAGAGTTAGCAGTGATGAGAGCTCGAAGAGTCTTGTTGAGCTGTTTGGAGTTTTCCTTGGATGTTTGAAGGTTTTCCTGTTGTGAATTCTTTGCCTGTGCCACAAGCTCAGCGTATGAGGTTCCAGTCATGACGAAATTGCTGTCCGGTTGCAGTTACAATTCAATGTTAGTGGTTATATTTAGCAAGAGTTCAAAACGTAGTTACTTGGAAATTTGGTGTGAATCAAATAGTGTGGGGGAAAAGAGTGGGAAAGAATAGTAAAGAGATAACGAAAGAGAGTTGAACGTTAGAAAGAAAAGGGACTTTAAAAGAGGTTGAGAAACCCACTGTAACAACTTGATGAGACGGGAGAAACAGGTCTACTATTAAATTGCCACTTCAAAAAGTAAATAAACCTGAATTATTATATAATATACCACAACTCCACCCCATTATAATTAGTCTGCACCGTTATTATGGACTTGGATGCGAAATATCCAATTTATATCTTTGATAACTGGTGTTCTTGTCAAATAACACTGAAATTGGGCCTTACTAAACAGGATTTAGTTCAATTCCTTATAAGCAATACGTATTTATACTTTGAATAACTTCAAATAAGCCACTCGTCACCTTTAAATAACTCCATATCGCTCCAATCGCTCCAAATCACCTCAATCACTCCTTTGGCCATGGAAAATCTAGGTGATGATACCCTTTTCCTAATTAGACCCAACACTAAATCCACGGCAACTTTACCAGAATTACAGGCTGATTTGCAGAGATACTTGCTAGATCAACCCCAGTCCTACGATAAATCCATCGAAACTACGTACAATCTATTGAAACAAGATTTATCGACCGAAGAACTGCTTAAAATTTGGGAAATTCGCTTATCGCTCCATATCTTCCACAATGAGCTCAGTCGGGCCAAGAAAGAAGGAATTAACTTAAATAATGCGTTGTACATTGCTGAAAATGCCAACCTGCCGCTAAAAGGAGGTGCTTCGGGAGAGATAAACTTAGCTAAATCGGGATCTGGAGCTCAATATCCTATTTACCCACTCCCAAAGAATAACAATGGGGCTATAGGTCATAACTTTTTGGTGTTTCTTTTGAGACTTAAATCCATTCCTAATTTGAACTTGGTCAACGAATTTTACAAGCTATGCTACCAATTACGTCTTAAAGCATCGAATTATCCTGACAAAGATCTCTTAAAAAAGCAGTTAATCAATATCAGCTACGATGTCATCGTTGTTCTCACGATAACCAAGAACTACCCCACATTAATTAACTTTTTGGAATCAGTACGACATGATTTGAGACCAAAAATCAACGACTCTCACCCTGACACGCTCTATGAAGATTTTAATTCATCCGTCACCCTTCTCCTTGTGATAATTGATAAGATATCGAAAGATAAAACTTATTTCAAACAACCAGCAGATAAGCAGGAAGTATTTGACATGATATTGCCTAAAACTATAACCAAATTTTTATATGCTTTAAACAATTTTACCCCTCAGATCAAGACGACGAAATCTTTGGATCCACCCATTGAAAATATAGGCACTATTCAAGATTTAGAAGCTTTAATAGACTCATCCAGGATCAGCGGTAGAACCATATGCTGCTATTTGGGACTACTCAACCTACAAAATATTTACGGGACAAAACTAGAGGGTAACACGGTTTTTCTAACAATTAACAAAGAAGAAGGAAGCTCAGACTTAGACAACTGTCTTAGAATCATCAAGGAGAGCTGGGGTGGGTATATCAATAAGGTGTACTGTCTTGAGTAGTGGCAGTATAGTTCCAGGGCTGAGCCCTAAAGTCACGTGTGTAATGTATGAGAGAGAATGGGTAAATATACATTAAATGAGTGAGTTCTAACCTGCATGTAGTCTGTTGGGCGCATAATGAGCATCTGAAATTTTTCATAATCTCCTTTTCCTCATCACTACTAAGACTAACAAAAATGGCTGTTCAAGACGTTGTTACCCGCGAGTACACTATCAACTTGCACAAGAGAGTATGTTTTATCATATGATATGAACTCCTTGTGCTTGGAGAGGTTCCCGGGAGAGATATGGAAGCTGTAGAAGTTCCCATTCCATAGGCGTGGCATGAAAAAGGTCATTAAAAAACCTTTTTCTGTCATTGCTTCTCACTGATGATTGTGTATTATTCAGGGCGTATCCCTGGTGATATATGAGTTCATTATTGATGGTATCTCTTCCCTGTCCACCTCTCTAAGCATAAAGTAAACGTATCGTTTTTTTTTTACCGTAATTTTTCGCTATTAGTTCCTTATACTAACAATCCTAGTTGCACGGTGTTCACTTCAAGAAGAGAGCCCCAAAGGCTGTCAAGGAAATCAAGAAGTTCGCCACTTTGCACTTGGGTACCACCGATGTCAGATTGGACCCAAAGTTGAACATTGTCTTGTGGAAGAGAGGTGTTCAAGGTGTTCCATACAGATTGAGACTCAGAATTTCTAGAAAGAGAAACGATGAGGAAGGTGCCAAGGAGAAGTTGTTCGCTTACGTTGAGCCAGTTACTGTTGCTTCCGCCAAGGGTTTGCACACCACTGTCATCGACGAAGACGAGGCTTAAATTATTGATAAATACTTAAAAATTGTATAATGAGGATTCATCAAGAGACGTAGGAAATTAGTAAATTGTAGATGGAAGAGAGGGAAGAAGTAGCGGAAACAGAGAAAATGCAAAATGAAGGAGAGATTAGAAAGGAGAGAGAGAGATTTGCTGAGTAAGTAGTGGTAATAATTGAGTTACTATGGACGGAGTGATGTCGGTCCATGAATATAGTATGAACAATGGCATACTCCAAATTCTAAAAATTTGCTGAAGAAATCCAAGCTTCTTAGCAAATCACCTCATCCAAATGTCCCCCTAATTAATCTACATATAATCAGCTCAACCCCTTTTTCCACCTAATAGACTCTCAGATTCACATTCAGTGTAACTATGACAAACATACCTGTCATTGCAGTGAACCAATGCCCCCAAAACGGTGACGATTCTAGAAGCTCATTAGTGGTATGGAACGAAAAATAGTTTTCATCATAAATGAATCTCCACAAGAGAGGCAATATCAGTAACTGGAAAAAGAAGATTGAAAATGACTGATTGAAAATGGCTGACTATATCTACAAACAGCATCAGTAGTAACCTAGGTGTTCCCATAATACCCATATCACAACTCTTATGGAATTAAGAGTGATCTTGAGTGCTGTTGCCACTGAAACCCCTTTGATCATGAGCCGATGGACCCTCCAGTTATACAAAGAAAAAGTTCGCAAGTTTTTCATCTCACCTTTTTTTATAGAGCCCATCTTCGCTCCCTCTCAGCTACCCTATCAAATCCCCGCTTGTGTGCAGGAGAAATAGACCCAAACTCCCACCTCCCATAATACTGAAGTTACCCCACAAAGGAAAATACCGAGGCAAGTTGAAAAAGTCCGACGCTTGAAAAGATTCTATCACAAAGACTGGGACCTTTTGCATTGAACTAGGCATCTTTTAACTGCTGGAATGCCGACTGCCCTTGACACAATGAGCATATCTGGTGCTCACATCCTTGCCGAGACAACTTTTATCAATGACTACTCCATCAAAGAGCATGATGCAGTGTATCTACTGATTGAGTTGTTCCGTAGGTTATTCCCATTACCTGATGCTCCTGATGCAGAGCCAACTACCAAATATATCTTGTTGAAGTTTTTAGGGGCTCCTGATTACTTCGAAACCTTTAAGCTCTTCAAAGTCACCCAAATCGACCATTATCCTCCAGCTGAGTGCTCAGTAACCTTGGTTAATTGTTCCAATTTAGCTCGATTTAATGATCAAATCACTTTGACCAAGTGTATAGTGAAGGCGGTTTTACCTCAGACTATAACCCTGTTGGAAAAGGTAATCATATCAGTGCCCACCCATATTTATGATATTCTTAGTGCTAAACCACCTAGCGAAGTCAAATCGACCTTTATTAATAACTATTTGCGGGATAGAAGTGGCATTGTAGCCGTCGACGATGTCATTAGGGAGGTGAATGGGGTTGTAAGGTTAACTGAACCTGTTTCACAAGGCTTTTTGACCCAGAATAGTGCCATTGTCTTGGTTAGAGACGATCGAGACGACGATAACTCTGCAGGTCTCGGTAACGAAAATGTTCTACTTTCAAATGGAACAAGTGCATTCATTGATTCTCTGGATACCCCAGATGTTTCTTTGGATTTGTCCAACTATCTCGCTGAGTCTTCAAAGTTCAAGGCCAAGGATTTGAAGGTGCGAGCCCTTAAGGAAAAGATTCATGTTGACTCTGAGTCATTGTCTACCGCCAAGGAGGACTCAGATTTGTTTGCTTTTGTTGGGGCAGCGGACTTGGCTAGTTTGGGTTTCTCTGTATTCAATGGTGATACGGTAAATTTGACAGTGGTCTCTACTGGATCAGAATCAAAAACTGTTCTAGTTCGTTTGTTGACTGTTATTGAGCCAAATTCTCTGTTTAAACCAGGATACGTATATTTATCTCCCATTCTTATGGTCAATTTACATTTGAATGAGTCTTCCGTTATTCAACTTTCCCCAGTCGGCAATTTGATATCCCTTTCTAGCCTCCCAGTGGCTAAATCGGTCGCTATTTCTCGACTTGCCTCTCCAATTACCATGGATAAATCTTATCAACAGAGCTTCTTTGCTGCATTAAAACTGCAATTCCATAGTACTACGAAGTCAGTTAGAGTTGGTGATTTTGTTCCGGTTACAGTGGATACAGTTCTTGCCAAAACCATGTTTGAAACGTTCAACTCATTGCTGCAACAGGGCCATGAATTTGACGATTTTGTGGTGCCAACTGGAGATCCAGATGCTATTGCCTGGTTTAAAATAGCCAGTATTGATGATGAAGATGTGGACCTGGAGTCCAACCCACCAAATGGAACGGGTCAATATATCATTGATCCATTAAAAACCCGAATGATTTTATCAGGGGTTGACTACGTCCGTCTACCCGCTAATGATCCGTTTCCATGGCTGAAGTATCTAAATCTTCCCCAAAATTTCCCTTATTTTGAAATTATAAAGAGGGACCCCACTTTATTCAAATATGCTTCAGAATTGCAGAAGATCATAACCACTTGCCTTGAAGCAAAGGGCAAAATAAACTTGAAAACTTCAATACTTCTTAATTCGATGTCTCGAGGTTTAGGAAAGACGACTCTTGTTAGAGAGATTTCTTTAGCCATGGGTTTGAATTTGGTGGAATTGGATGCATTCGATTTGATCAATCCAGGAGCTGAGCTTAAAACCATAGGGACTATCCGAGGTAGAATCGATAAAATCATTGGAGAACTGTCTGGTGAAGAATACTTCCATGTCATCTATATCAAGCATATTGAAAATCTTTGTGTTAAGACTAACGAGAACGAACAAGGTTCAAGTATTCATACTTCATTATCGTTGAAAGTTTTGCAATTGCTACACGAATACTCTGAGCAGTACACCAATTTGGTGATCATTTTGAGTTGTAATGATATTGATAAGTTGAATGAAAGTTTAAGGCTGATGGTTAAATTTCAAATTGATTTAGGAGTTCCCAGTGAAAATGAACGGTTAGAAATAATGAAATTCTTGATTCAAGGTGAATTGGAAAAGGGAAGAGCCATTGGAGAGGAAGTCGAAGATTCCAGCGATTTAGGTGACATTGATTTATCTTTGATTCCCTTTAACTTGAGAAACGATGTTAGTTTTAGATCATTGGCCCTTCAGTCTGCCGGGTTGACTCCAAGGGATTTGATATCCATCGTCAAGAATGCTAAGAGAATGGCTATTGAAAGAATTCAGAAATATTCTCTGGACACTAAAAGTGTCAAAGTCCAAAATTTAATCGAAGTTGGAAACGGTGGATTTCTTACCTGGACTCCTGAAGATTTTAATAAGGCAATAAATGATGCCAGAAATCAATTTAGTGATTCCATTGGAGCTCCCAGGATTCCTAATGTAAAATGGGAAGATATTGGAGGTCTTGATTTGGTCAAGAATGAAATTTTGGATACAATTGATATGCCATTGAAGCATCCTGAATTGTTCAATAATGGGTTAAAGAAAAGAAGTGGTATTTTGTTTTACGGACCACCAGGAACGGGGAAAACTTTACTTGCCAAGGCTATTGCCACCAATTTTTCTTTGAATTTCTTCAGTGTTAAAGGTCCTGAATTGCTTAATATGTATATTGGTGAATCTGAAGCTAACGTCCGAAGAGTATTTCAAAAAGCAAGAGATGCTAAACCTTGTGTTATTTTCTTTGATGAGTTGGACTCTGTGGCTCCCAAGAGAGGAAATCAAGGAGATTCCGGTGGAGTTATGGACAGAATTGTGTCTCAATTGCTTGCTGAATTGGATGGAATGAGTGGGGGTGAAGGTGGTGGTGACGGTGTATTTGTCGTTGGAGCTACTAACAGACCTGATTTGTTAGATGAAGCCCTCTTACGTCCAGGGAGATTTGATAAGATGTTGTATTTGGGAATCTCTGACACCAATGAAAAGCAAGCCAAGATCTTAGAGGCTTTGACCAGAAAATTTCAGTTATCAGACAGTGTCGACTTGAATGTGATTGCTGAGAAATGCACCTTTACATACACTGGAGCCGACTTCTATGCCCTTTGTTCTGACTCTATGCTTAATGCTATGACAAGAACCGCCAATGAGGTTGACACCAAGATTAGAAAGCTCAATGAGGAACTTAAGTCGCAAGGGAAACCGCCTGTAAGTACACGGTGGTGGTTCGATAACAAAGCTACTGCTGATGATACCAATGTTTCTGTAGAAATGGAAGACTTCTTGAAGGCACAGAGTGAATTGGTGCCTTCTGTGAGTGCAGAAGAATTGGGACATTACTTGAGAGTCAGACAAAACTTTGAAGGAGGTAAAGACCAGGCAGCCAAGAGCAAGAGCCAACAAGACGATCCACAAGTTGATATCCCTGCTATCAATGGAGTTTCAAAGGAGAAATTGGTGCAAAAAGTGGAGGAGATGCTTGGTGAAGGTGTAAGTCAAATTTTGAGCAAAGGAGAGCCCGATGGACGACCCATTGGACAAGAAAATGGAAAGTGACCATCATGGCAGAGAGGTGGAAGGGATATATCATAAACCTATAGAGAAAAAGATGTGTTGGTGTAATAATCACAAGAAGAAGTAGGAAAGTAGATGAAGACGTAGAGCAGTAGAGAGAAGCTAGGAATTTTTGGATTTCGAATTCATTCCATCTAGATAGATAGCTGTCTGTTTCATTATCTGTTGGATTGCCTGTCGTGTGTGTTCATACGTAATTATGTACATGAATGTATATGCTTTTGTGATGCTATCTGGTTCATTTCTTGAGTAGATAACTCTTCTCTAGGATATCTTTGGCCTGGTTGATCTTCTGCGAGAGATACTGACTACCGTGCTTATCTGGATGGTTTGCTATCATGAGCAGTCTGTACCGTTGTTTGAGTTTACCCTTGTCCAAAGTAGTGATTTCGTCCCCCTCTATGCCGAGAACAAGCAATGCTTCACGCTCGGTCATTTGCAGATCAAACCCGCTAGCGGGATATCTGCTTGTTAGGAACATATGTTGAGCGGCGTCCTTGTGACGCTTGCCGGCCAAGATGTCTCTGTCAATCAGCGATTTGGAGTGCAAATGGATGTTGTTTAAGGACGCTATCATCTGTGGTGTAAGGTAGAGATACTTTCTGTAGGCACCTATGGATGCTTTGGCCATTAATGCAGCCACCGTGGCCCCTAGGCCGACTATTATCGGAAGAACCATTAAAAGAAAGACTAAGGCTACACTCAGAAAAGATGATCAAGAGATGAGAAAGAACACTTACAGGGCGAAAACGGGAATAGGGCTACGCACAGAGATTAGAGAAGAAGAAAAGGTCAAGCTGGAAGATGAGTAAAGTATGAGCAAAGTTTGTAGATTACCTTAGGAGAACAGATATACTCTCCAAAAGGGCATCGCCATGGAGATGAGTTGCCCACATATTTGGTCGTTGAAATGAAACTGCTGCTATTGTGAACTATTAGTTAGTAATTGTAATAAGGGTCAAAACTTTTCATATTCTTCATATAGGTGTTAGCTGATTTCAGTCTCTCCTCGAAGACATTGATGAGGAGAGTCATGACGATAACGCATGTTTAGATTAATCATGTAAATATGGAGCTTTTTACATACATATTGTAGCTTGAAGCTAAGTTCAAGTGGTTGATGAGTGAAAATTTTCGCGGTGGTGCCGAGCGCTCTAAATAGGGCTGAAAAAGTTCATTCAAAAGAGGCTGCACATTAGCAGCGTGATAGGGAGTTCCAACTGTTCACTGGAAGAGTGTGGTGATTAATGAATAGTCGATTTTTTTCTTTTTACAGCTGGATGGCTTGACCTGTGTATGGTTGTGACCTTGTATTTGTCGGCTTCATAGCATTGAGCAATACTTTCAAAATGCTTTCAGATTATCTGTTAAATCATCTATTATCTGTTTAATCTATCATCTGTTTAATCTATCATTTGTTGACCCATCTTACAATCTCCATCGTATTTATCTACATCTAATATATATCGCATGTTATCATCCTACCATCTCTATTCTCCTACATTAATTATCGATAATTTTGGCCTACCAGCCCCATTTCCTTTCAAATGCATCTATATATCACATCCCGAAATCCTTTTCCATCAACTCACGAATCAGGTTACTCCAATCGGATAAAATCTTTGCACCACCACCTTTAAAATTGTTGTGAGTGATTTGAGAATCCTCTTCTTGATGATCCACCCAATTGACATCCTTGCCATTTTCTTCAGTATCAGCCCTCTGCTCCTCTATGACTTGATCCTTCTGTGATAATTCCTTAACTACTTCTTGTGGAATTCCACTTTTAAGGATTCTTATCCACTGCTCAATTTCTTTAGGCTTTTCTCCACCAGATTCATCAGTCATAAATATATATTTACGCAGAATGGATCGAGGCATGTTGTTGTTCTTAGCTTGCTTAGTAAATGGCAGAAAGGGTACCTTATCCAATGAAGGGCCCAGCAGGCTATTGTGATGATTATGTCCCAATTCTTCTGTATAAGAAACACCACTCGTGGAAGGATTTTGAACATTCTCATTGGTAGTTGCATTCGAATTGTATGTGATTTCCATCTCGTGTTCTTTAGCACAGTGCCATTGTGAGTAATAAATGCATACCATGTTATCTTGTACGCTTTTTTGGGTTATATTGTATGACATAATGTCTTGAGCCATCGAATCTGACCCTTCCAACTGAATTGTATCAGATACAAAGTCTATCTTCATATTTCTTGGGAGTTTCCCGTTGCTTATGCTCTGTAATATTAAGGATTCGAGGTCATCTTTGGATATTTCCAATGCTGTGGCCAAATAATCGAGTTTTACGTTTCTATACGACTTGATCAACCTTTCTAAGATCTTAATCCTCAAATGGGTTAAAATTATCTCCGAGGAGTGAATAAAAATGTCATCTTTAACCAAAGGATCATTTGAAATGGACATTTCATCCATCATTGCCTGAAATTTGATAAGGTTAGATTCATTATAGCTCTGAATTAGTTTTAAAAGCTTCGAGAACTCTTCAAGTAAAGTGTATGATTGTGTTTCTTGAGACTCAAAGGGATCGAATTGATTTTCAGTAAGAAGCAGACATAACGCCAAATATTTCAAGATCTTATTCTTGGACGCCAATCCAGCTTCGTCGTAGTTTTTGAAGCTCTCGTAAAGTTCGAGTCTGGCCTTTTCGTAGTTTCCTCTATAGAATTGAACTTTAGCACCACATTCATGTACTATACCCATGAATTTGGGATGGGTAACTGGTGAAGTTATCCCCAAACTTTTTTTGTATAATTGATTCAATTGAGTTAAGTTTATTGGTGATTTATGTAGAGTTATTTGGATTTCTGCAGCAATGACTTCAAACGTATAGGTATTTTTTAAAGAATCTGAAGCGTTCTGGAGCTTTTCTGTGATTTCAAGGGTCAATTTTTCACATTCTGTCCAGTTTTTCTCCTCGGCCAATAGGTTAAGCTGATGGGTATTCAATTTTAACCAAAGACGTAATCGAGATCCTGAAGGACCCGAGTGTTGACCTGAGCTTTCATTCAAGTAGTTGGAGATGATTTGATATACTTTTGATACATATGGTTCCCCTATTGTGGACGAGTGATGTAAAATTTTACTGACTGAATCTTCAGCATAATTTTGATTTACCAGAGGAATAAACTTAGTCAATTCCTTTACATATACGATAGCCTGCTCGATATTTCCCATGGAAAGGTAGACTTTAATCAATTGCTTGCATGAACGAAAGATCCAGTCGATATTATCTTCGTCCTGAGGAGATTTAAGGAGGTCTTTGAACTCATTTATCGCCTTTTTCGGGTCATCAGATTTGCAATATTTGGCACTGTAGTATTTGTTTTCCATACTATATTGTTCTTCGATCTCCTTTTCTGAGAGTTCATCTCCTTCATCCTCCTCGAATTCGAACTCATAAGACTCCTCTGACATGAATTCATCTTCGTCTGACATCGTAATATCAGGTGATTCTGCTTTAATCACAGCTGAAGTTAGTCAGAGACAGTTACAGAAGGTATGGGTTTTTTTTTGATCAATGCGATTTAGAATTTGGAAAGGCGAAAGACAAAACGGAGCTGACGAGGCGAAACCACAAGTCAATCATGAGAGGGCATTGGAGCATTGGGGGAAGGAGGATAAAGGATAGGGATCCACATATCACTGGATTGATAGGGATGGCGTTAGAAGACTTGGTTGTGGAAGTGGATCTTACTTTTCATTTACTTGTTATCTATTATCTATTATCTATTATCTATTATCTATTATCTATTATCTATTATCTATTATCTATTATCTATCATCTATCATCTATTATCTATTATATTCCTGTACTATCTACTCTCTACAGAATTGTATCCTGATTACGAGTGGCTTTAACCAGTATTAATAATACTTGATCAATTTTTATCAGGTTTCACGCTTATCTATCATTCTCTTTTGTACCATTCCATAATCGCTTCTCCTTTATTCTAAATCCTCCTCCTTCTCCTCCTACTACAGTTACTACATCGTATTATAGTCTTAACTATTCCACATAGCTTCTATCTTTTCTATCTAATTAGACAATATGAACTTCATACAAAACAAAAGGTTCATACTCAGTATCAACCAAAGCAGCATACTCATGCAAACTGGTTTTTCCAGATGAGGCCTCTCCACCTAAATATCCAAACTTCTTAATCAATTCCTTCTTGGCCTTGGATAAATTGCTGGCCAGTTCAAATTTAATCAACAGGGCATCAAACAGTGGCGGTAAACCGTATCTCAAAACTGACTCAACGTAGATACGAATAGCCTTGATATGGAACCAAGCAGCAAATAAATCAGAGTAAGCAGTTTTGGCCAATCTAACGAGATCATTTCTAGTCTTGATTTCAGTAGTCTTTGCAGTGTCAAACTCCTTTCTTAACTTGTTCAACGTCTCCTCCAGATATACGAAATCTGTTCTTGGATGCCACTTATGTTCTCTAGCACCAGCAATGAATTCTTGTTGATATTTCTTGAACAAAGTTACTGTGTAAAGATTGTATTCCGCGTCTGAGGCAATAACCTTGGCGGATCTAGGAATCACAAACTCAGTCAAAGTTTCATAAGAGGACCTGAAATCAGAATCCAAATTGACAGGGACAGCTATTAATATGGTGGTCAAATGTTCAGAATCCAATACAAATTGTTCTGGCTTCACAATATCATGAAGGGAACCAATGGATAAGTCACCATTTCTCTTACGATCGGCGGCCTGGAAGTTGGATTTGGCGGTCTGGTACTGTTGATAAGTTGCTCTGACATCACTGTCTAAGGAAATGGCCTCATTAGCAATGATACTGACCAAATCCTTGATGGGTCTATCCAAACGATACTTGGAAGTATTCCATTGGAACAGTTCGGCGTAGCTCAAAACGGGTTTATTCAGGACCGAGCGAACGGGAGACTTAGAGTCAGTGACGGGGGCTAATATGTCAACCACTTTCAGCACTGAAGCAGCCAATTGTTGGTCCAATTTAGATAACTCCTCGCTCTCCTGGACCAATGAGTCCAAAGTGCCGATTTGGAAGTCTTCCAATTTGAAATTGAAGACAGGGGATTTTCCACCGTCAAGCTCCTGTTTAAGCCATCCACCTGAGTGGGTGGACTGCGGCAAAGATACCACCAAATAGCTCGCAATTGGGTCCATAATGCCGATTATCTGAGTGTTGTCGAGTAATAATTGAGGTTCCGTTATCAAATAAATGGGGGGTGTGCAGGATTAATTTGTCGGGCAGAGGCCCCACCCAAAAGAGACTAAAGAGGGCCGTACTCGAGGAGGGAGAAGAGAGATAAGAGGGGAAGACTAGAGAGATAAAGAGATAAAGAGACAGTTCAACGATGAAATGATGTGAGGTGGAAGCCAATTTTTTCTGTTGTGAAAATGCTGCAGTATATTTTGTTGTCGGAAATGGTATTTTATTGGGTGTAGGGGTGGTTCCATAGATGGTATATCATGGTTGGTTTATACTTAATCTGGCCAAATTCAAGTAATTAAGCTTGTATTGGCTAAGCAAGCGCAGCATTCCTCCAAACAACAATTAGATGGTGGTTTAAGAGTAGAAGTCAGAAGAAGTACGTAAAACGTCGGAAAAGACGTTCCTTTCACTTCTGCCAAATCTAAATCTCGAAGGAACACCTCCTATGGGTCTTCTGATTGTTCCGTGATCCTCTCCAACGACCTCTTCGGTCTGAGCCGTTGTCGCTTTCATGTGAGGTGGAGAAGCACAATAAAGGTGTATGGATGTTAGGCTATAGCGAAGAGATACTATCAGCACGAAGGCAGTGAATAAGTGGGAAAAGACAAAGATTACTGGAAGCCGAATCTAAAAGAGTACATAAGCCAAACAACTCAACTAATGAGAGCTTCCATCGTTAAATCCAAACTCTGAAGTCTCTTTTTCTCCTAGTTCGTCCTTCCATTTTGATGTTACCCGCCAACCCCCCTCCCCCTCCTATCGCCATCGCACCATCGCCAAGTCCTGCACATCGATGCGATGGATCTTTTTGCATTTTGCTTCACATCTAGTGCCTATGAGTAAATCTCTTGAAGTATGTACCTAAAGATGCCGTTGTCTCGTCAGAGAGTAAGCTGGAATAGAGCCTGATACCATTGTAAACATACTAACAAATTCAGGAAAGAATTAAAAATCATTCGGCGGCGTTTGATGGGCTTCTCTCTTTGATCCCAGCCAAATACTATTACGATGATGCTACCCAAGATCAATGGCAACAGCAAAAGAAGAGTAAAAAAGAGTTACAAGAGTATAGGAGAGCCAAGTTAGACCCTGAGTCAAAAGACGGTGTTGATGAATACTCTAACGCTCTGGCAAGTGCCAAGGATGTTATGGTTAACAAGGCATCGACTGCTAAAAAAGTCACTTTACCTTCACCCAAATTTTCTAAAGTGATAACTGAAGAAAGTGATGATGACGTTGAAATCCCAGACATGGAAGTTTCTGATGGCGAAGAGGAAGATGAGGAGGAAAAGGAAGAGGAAGAAGCGGAGACAGAGGCTCCATTAATTGGCAAAGATACCAACCTAATTTTTGATGATGAAGGCAACGAGATTGAGCATGAAGATACCCCTTCCAAGAGCAAAACTGGCAAGGCAAAAGCAAGTCCTGAGGAGCAGAAGAAGAGACAAGAAAACCTCGCTCGTTTAAGAGAAAAACTCTCCGACAAAATCAGTAAGCTTAGAGAAAAGAGAAAGGCACCAGGATCCAATGCCCAAGGAGCACCACAATCAAGGGAACAGATTTTAGCAGACAGAAAAAAGAAGGAAGAACAGAAACGGTTAGAAAAATTGAAGAGAAAGAGTGAACACATCGAAGATGAAGATGAAGATGAAGACGATGACGAAGATGACGAAGATGACAACGATGAATCAGACACCGAAGCAAATGATAAGGTTCTCTTTGGCAATATAGTCTTTAATGATGGGTCTAGAGTCACTTCAGATTTGAAGAAGCTCAGAAATACCGCAGAGAAGCAAAAGCAAAAGGGACCTGCTAATAATGATATAAAGGCACATTTGCAAAAATTAGAAGCCAAAAAGCGTAGAATTTCACAACTTACACCAGAAGAGCAAGTCAAGCAGAAGGAAAAAGATCAATGGAAGAGAGCCATGGCCCAAGCGGAAGGAGTCAAGATTAAGGATGACGAAAAATTGTTGAAGAAAGCCCTCAAAAGGAAAGAAAGACAGAAGCTCAAGAGTGAAATTGAATGGAAGGAAAGAAAGCAGATTGTTAAAGATACAGTGGCAGCAAGAGCCAAGAGAAGAGAGGAGAATTTGAAGGCAAGGAAGGATAACAAGGGGAAGAAGAGTAAGCATCAACCAAAGCTCCGGAAGTTTACCGGAACTGTTAACAAAAGTACCAAGACCAAGAAGAGGGCCGGATTTGAAGGAAGCGCTAAGGTGAAGAAACAGAGGAAGTAAATAGATTCTGTGGTTCCAAGCTACAATTAAATAAACCACTGCAGTTATAGACTTATGGGGGAAGTAGATATAGAGAAGTAGACCGACCCGTAAAACAATTCACTCATCTTTAGTCTTTTGTGGTCCATCCAATGCCCTAGGGCAACATGTAGATATGCACCTCAATTAGTCCCACAGATTATTATCTTGGTTTGACGTGGGTCAAGAAATTTGTAACCGATCACCAAGTGGGTTAAATAAGAGAGATATTGGAGTGAAACGGGAAGGAAACACTTCTAGTATCATGTGCCAGTATGAGAGACACACCAACCAAGATATTCCCCCCTCGCCCCCTTACTTACCCCAGCTAGGCTTCTAACGTTACAAGCCCCTTCACCACATTACCCCCTTACCCCTGCATGTAGGTCCCACTATTGAACCACCGAAGAGACCACATTTCTTTCTTACTAGTACCACACGATATGTCCGTCGAAACAGTTACCAACTTTTTATCCCAGATTGACAGGGTATGTACTCGAAAATGGGAGAGGGGAGGTCATTGAAACCACCTGTAGCTGCAGATATAGCACTGCAGGCGTTGAACCCCGAATTGACCTGGTTCTTTTAGGAAATAGGCCTTGTTCTCTCTTCGGTCTGGAGATCGTCATGTCAAAATACTAACCCACAGAACACTGCTCATATCAGCCCCTTGGGCCTCTTTGAGCTGAACACCGGGTTACCAAGATCGTACGCAGTACTTGCCTTTGCCGGTGTTTACTTGGTGATGATCTTCCTCAACATTGGAGGAATTGGTGAGTTCCTCTCCAACATTGCTGGGTTCGTGGTCCCAGGTTACTACTCTTTGAAGGCTTTACACACCAAGACCACCAGCGACGACACCCAATTATTAACCTACTGGGTTGTTTTTGCCTTCATGAACGTTATTGAGTTCTGGTCCGCTGCTATTTTGTACTGGGTTCCATTCTACTTCCTCTTCAAGACCTTCTTCTTGATCTACATTGGAGTGCCACAATTCGGAGGTGCTACCTTGGTTTTTAACTCCGTTGTTGAGCCAATCACCCACAACCTCTTTGGTTTCCCTAGCGAGAAGATTGAGTAAATGGTGAATGGTGCCCCCCCTTTTGCTGGTTTTATTTGTTTGGACAATACATGTTTTTGAATTATTTACGTAGAAGAACTAGTTGAAGATCTACCTGATATCTATCAATCGATATAAAATGATCAGTGAAAGATTGGTGTAAGAGGATGTTGCATTTCTATATAGTTTGCTGGAGCCCTGCAAAATCAAACGTTTCCTCATGACTCTGGCCCTGGCTCTCATACTTGGCCTTTACTCTGAGTTTAATCTTAGACCCTTCCTTACCAGTGATATCTAATTCCTGGGAGATTTGAGGATTACCGCTGGTGATGTTGTCACCTCCAGAGGTGGAGATGATCAGTAATTTCTGTGATTTTGGAACTGCGATAAGAAGCTGGAACTGCGATACCGTGACGCCTTGAGTAGCTGCCCTAATGAATGCCTGTAGATGTGCATGTCCCGGAGTTATTGATACTGGGGCAAATGATACTGAGATTAAGTTGTTAGAGAAAGCAGCGATTTCTTGAGCCGATTTTTGTGGAGCGGCCGAGGCTGGTGAAGCAACAGCGGCGGGAGAATCGAAAAGACTAAGAATATCGGTGTTATTTCCAGACGAAACATGGGTTGAATTACCGTTTCCAGATAACAAAGCTCCTTGATTCGGTGTAGATGACACCTCATTCATCAAATCAAGCAACAAGTCATTACCTAGTGAGGATGAATCTTGTTTCAGGGATCCAGATCCAAAGGCAGAAGAAGATTTAGACATAGCTTGCTTTGAAGTTGCAACGGATGGATGCAAAGAAAGAGATTCTCTCTCCTTGATTGGAGGAGCAGGCATCGCCGAAAGTAATCCCTTTTTCAAGTGCATATCCTCCTCAAAGATCTTTTGATATTCTACTGCTCTTGTTTGGATCTCCAAATTGGTGTCGTAAGTCTTGGATTGTAAAAATAATCTCAAACTCTCGATAGTGTTTTGATCTGTGAACTTGACTGACAATTTTAAGACAGTGGTCAAAACAAGAGTGACAATCTGGACCAATTCCAGATCAGAAAAGCTAGAATTTGTGGAGGAATCTTCGATGAACTTCAAGATGAGAGGTTCAGTGACATTAATCGATGCATTTTTGACTTCAATTTTGCCATCAAGAAGTAATTCACCATATTCACCGATACACCACAAAGTGACCAAAACAAGGCCAAATTGGGAATTATCTTCAAGCGACAAGGAAAGAAGCTTACCCACAATATGTTTTTTCAATTCGATGTTGGTACACTGCATGATAAGGGCCAAGATGTTTGAAATGATATCCGGGGTCACATAGTTGCCCAGCAACTTCAACATTCTCATGAGGGTATCAAAGTGCCATTTTTCGTTGGGGGCATACTTACTGGCAGCAATAGTTAATTGAGTGGTGATATAAGGTCTTAAATCATTGTCAGTACAATTTTCTAAGAATACCAACACTTCTCTGGCTAAGACTCGGATGTTTTGTTCGTTCAAAATGGCAAATGTTAATTCCAAGGCTCGCCTACGGATAGAGATATCACCATCCACTAAACAACCTACGATAGTGGCTCTATGTCTTTGTACTGCTTGAGGTTCGATGGTCATCACTGTAAGTAACGAATCCAAGGCTACATAACGAATATTGTTATCTTTTGTGGACAAAAACTTCCCCAAGAGATTGACTCCCAAGATCTTCAAAGATTGGTCTGATTTTATGGCAAAAATAGTCTTGACACACTCATAAAGAACAGCATGAGCAGCATTTTTTCCTCCATCGATATTGGACGCCACTTGGGTCAAAATATCATTGACCTCTTCAAGGTAAGGGGTGGGGCATTCTGGATCTGTGGCCAATAACCTTAAAGTTTCTAAGAGTGACACCTGAGCAAATGGATCAGAGATACTGAATACATCATAATCAGGCATGTATCCACTGGTAGTGATTCTTTTCAAATGGGACACCAAATTTGGAATGAATTTAAGAAGGGTTGGACGGGCTGTAGGGTCCACATAGGAAGCCTGAATGAGTCTTAAAGTACCAAGTAACAAATTGTGATGTTTGTCTTCGATCAAGGCTGGAAGACGAGGTAAGAAGATCTCTGCTAAATCTGGATCCTTTTCAATTAATTTGGCGGCCACCAAACAGGCTTTCTTCTTAAGGAATGGGTTATTTGAGGCAATTAACTTGTCAACATCGGCATAAAGATCACGAGCCAATTCTGGGGACGCTATATTTCCCAAACAACACAAGGCTAAGCCATTAATATAGGCGTTAGGATGTTGCATGTCATTGTCCAAAGAATTGGTCAAAAGGGTCAAGACTTCCTGATTTTCATCTAGAAGTAACATGGTGGCCAAGTATCCCAACCTTTTATCGGCAAACCTGGGCAGAGCAAGTAATTTAAGGCATTCTACTTGACCAAAATGTGTTTTTTCCCCCATTATGTAGAGATAGAGGAGTTTTGAAATTTGGATTCGACGGTTTGTTTGGTCCAAATTGGGGTCACGGAACGAGGTTCGGATAGCAGCAGACTCTTTGCGGACCACTGCACGTTCATCGGCTATAGTCTTGGCCTTTCTGACCGACTTAATGAACGTCTTCAACGAACCCATGCTGGTGTAGAGAGGAGAGTGATTTGAAATGGTAACTCAGAAAACACGTAAACATAATTTGTGCAGGAGATTTCGACCACAGAGAGGGCCCACTCATGCAAACGAGACAGAGAGTCTTTGGATAGAGAGAAAGATAGAGAAAGAGAAGATACATACAATTATATAGAGGTGTATTGAGAGGTATTTAGAGGTATTTAGAGAGGTATATACAGAGACATACAGAGATATATACAGAGATACATCTATACTGAGATATATCTATACTGAGATATATCTAACAGAGATACATCTAACAGAGATACATCTAACAGAGACCCACACAGATCGTTAAAATGAACTTACAGCCGCAAACTTCGGCTCTGGTGACCTTCCACACCAACAAGGGTGACATAAAAATCGATCTTTGGGCCAAGGAGATTCCAGTGGCATGCCAGAATTTCATCCAGAATTGTATTGACGGAGGGTTCAATGGACAAGCATTTAATCGAGTTAGTAAAGATTTTGTGATTCAGACTGACAACAGCCCATCAATTGGAGTTGGTTACAACATTTCTCTCGAAAGACATCCACGACTCAAGTTTAACGGTCGTGGTATTGTGGGACTTGTAGCTGATGAAGCAAGACAAAAGAGCTCTGCCGGAGCTTTCTTCATTACTCTTGATGGAGCTCCACAATTAGACCGTAGCCACATTGTCATTGGCAGGGTCGAAGGCCCCACATACTACACGGTTCGGGCGATACTGGATGGAGAAACCATACAGGGTACAGAAACACCAGTCTTTCCGGTGACGATAAGCAATGTCACTGTGAACGAGAAGTTTTTCGATATCACTGCCGCCTCTGCTACTGATACTACTTCAATAAGAATGACCACAGTCGAAGTCAAGCACCCTGAGAAAAAAAAGCGTAAGAAGACCGCAATTAGCATGAGTTATGGTGATGGAGACGATGATGAGGAGGAAGTACAGTTAAAAGTGAAGTCCATATATGATATAGAAGGGGGCAAAGACGCAGACTCTGAAAAGCAGAAAGAGCAGAAAGAGCAGAAAGAGCCGAAAAAGCTGGAAAAGCATTTGAAACTAACACTGAAACTCGACCCAGAAGAGCTACAACCGAAATTGGAAGTAGATCCTGAAGAGCTGGAGTCTACAAATGAAGCTGTTGATAAACGAGCCTCTTCTGTTCCTGACAGCAAGCCTGGTCCCATGTCTGGAATAGACCAAAATGATGTCCATCTCTCGACCGTATCAAGCTTGAAGGATGACCACCAAAGAATCCCTATCAAACGAGATCCAACCATCGACCCGCCGTTCGACCCATACCTAGATCTTGACTCCGAAGAAGACGTCGATCCACAGATTGTTTTCCATCATAAGTTCAAGGTGTAATGTTTACGATATGAGTAGTACATAGTCTCTTATAATGTAATGTAATTTATTTATAATGCATGGTATGTAGTATACAAGTTCTCAGAATTGATATCATCGTCATCTATATCACAAGGTCCATCCCCTCATCAAATTCAATATTCTCATTTATAGAGTAGGTAGAGTAGAAGCCAGGTACATCATCACCCTTTGTATTCGGGGAACGATCTAAATGATCATTATCACCACAATTATCAAACCAGGGATGATTGGAAAGCAGACCGGCGTCGTATCTATCCTTGGGGTCAAACAGAAGACATTTAGAGATCAAATCAGATATCAAAAAAACATTAGCATCATCCTTATCAAAGTGGTACTTTTCAACCAAAACGTCGGACAAGGGCCAGAATTTCAAGTGAGGGATCTTTCTGAATTTGATTTCACCTCCCAGGGACTTGAAAAATGTATCACTGTGACGACATCGTGAAAGATATTCACTGGAGGGGAATTTGCCCACCAATTCAATAATTTGTGCCAAGTGATCATCGTCTCTATCGTAAGATTTCCCATCATGGGGATCGAATAAATAATCACCAGTGATTAATTCGAAAAGCATACAACCAAGAGACCAAATATCCGTCGAAGCACCCCAATCTCGGTACCCCAACAAGATTTCTGGAGATCGATATTGACGGGTTTGAATTTGATTAGTGAAATGATGATTCGCAAAGGTCCCATTGCCCAAATCAGCTATTTTAATGGAAATAGCCAATTCTTGTTGTACATTTCCATTTAGAGATTTATTAGACTTGACCGAATTTCTCGTGGTTGGAGAATGATTGGCAGCTTCTGTAAATGAACGATTGGGGAATTGGGTTTGACTGCTAGAGTTGTCTTGATAAGAAACGCTTTTAAAGATAATATCGGAAGTAATGGGAGAAAAAAGTGGCTTTGAAGACCTTACTGGTGATTCCATAGCAGTGGTTGAACAACTTCTGGACTGACAATACCCACTTCTTTTGAAAGAAGAGGTAGAAGAATGCAGAGAATTTTTTCTGCCCGGATTATAGGATGAATTATTTCTCTTTGGATTATTGATAGAACCTTTTAATGAGCTAGAAGGGGGATCTGATAACTTTCTTGAATTATGGCGGGCAATTTTTTCATGTTCCATCATTTTAATGACTTTGTGAATATCCTTGATTTCAATCAAAATGTTTTCCGGTTTGATATCGGTATGAATGACTCCACAATGATGAATATAATCCAAAGCAAGAAATATTTGCTTGAAAATTTGTTTAACGATTACTAAGGGTAACCCACCATAAGTTTTCAGGTTTTCAAGTAAGATTCTCATTTCTGTATCATCAAGAGATTTGATTTTTTCATGTAAGGTCTTAGAACTGTTGGGGAAGGCGGTTAAGACGTCGTCCAAGCCGGTCAGAATGGCTTCTTTAGCATTGGAAATTTCAAGCGTAGCCGGATCTGGCGGAGGGGAAGATTTCTTATCACCACTGACCAATCCCAAAGAAAGTTTAGAAACGGTACTCTTTTTCTTGGATTCCTTCTTGCTGAAATGAAGGTTTTCGAACGTAAAAGAGTTTGAAATTTTCCTTATTGGTTGAGCAGCAGTGGAAGAGATCTCAGAAACAGGATTAGTAGAATTGGATTTCTTGGAAACACCATGGACGGGGGTTTCCTGCTTTGATTTCTTCTTGGACTTCCTCTTAAGCTCGAATTCCTTACTCAAATTGGAATATATCATCTTATATTTACTCATAGTATTGAGCACATTTTCACCCAAAATCTCGAAAACCATACAGATATGTCTACCATTGGGACCAGAAATCTCAAAGTTGTCGAGTAATTTCATTACATGCTTGAAACCAGGATGTCCCACTGGTTCATTGTCTTGATTGATATGGAAATTCTTGAAGAAATTCTTTTGAGACTGGGTTAAATGCTCTCCGTAAATGAGGGGTTGATTCACGGTTTGAAGTAATTTGATTTCATCCTCAGCTGCTTCCAAGTAGTTCTTACTCAGTTTCACGAATTTAATGGCCACATAGTTTTCCAGTTCCAGGATTGACGACGCTGTGCTGGCAGAACCAGCAACAGCAGACTTCAGGTTATTTTTAAACACCGCTTTGGCAAGCCATACTGTAGAGAAATGGCCCCATCCTAACTTACGTAAGGTGACGTATTGTACATTGGGGTCGTTCTGAGAGAAATACACTTCTCCCTGCTGAACAGGGTGGTAACCTCCTTGTTTGTAGTCATCTTCATTTTCCTCCTGAAGTGGGTCATAATTCAAGTCTGAATCTGACTCGGAAAGGTACTCTGTTTCGTCGTAGGTTATGCTTCTCCCTGAGGAACTAAAATTGTCTTCTATATCTCTGATGTCTTCGTCGTCGGCATTCTCCATACTATGATCATCGAATCCGTCATCTTCACGATCAAAATCATGATGTGACAGCCTTCCAGTTAATTTCTCAATCTGTCGAGAGTTGGAGCTCTTTTTCTTAAGAATGCTGCGTAAAGTCAACTTGGTATCGTGACCGTTTAAGAGTCGCATGCCTATGGGTGACATGTCATGGTCTTTACTTTGGTGATCATCGTCGAAATGTGAGGTCATTTCGCTGTTCTGAAGGGATATACAGTCAGTAGTAAAGGATAAATTCCGGTCGCTGTGATGGGTTGAGGTGTGTTCATTCAGATCTACGATAGTAATGAAGTTGCCATGATCATCACCTAGAATCAGCGAAGGAAGGGTGGAATTATAACTCTTGGTACTGATATTAGTACCTCCACCACCACCACCAATACCGGTATGATTATAGTCAGCATTCTTCATCTCCAAATCATTGCAAGAGCCTTCGTGAAGTTCTGGGCTGAATGATTCGGAATCGGTATGAAGGGTCAATTTTGGAGGTGGGGGACCAGATATGTGGGGAGACTTAATAGGTTTAGGGTCTTTAAGATGATCTTTGTCTTTGAGGTGTTTCTGTTCTTTCGGAGGGGTTCCCGTGGGCTGAGAGGAGATGGGTTTCTTTCGGAATAGGGTTCCAAAGGTGAACCTCGAACTGTTTGAACTGGAAGAAAGTGGTTTAGAAGAGTCCAGAGCAGCCATACTATCGATGGATTCATCCTGGGAGCCTTGCTTTTTCCTATTAATTAATATCATTTCGAAATGTATTAAGGGCGGATGCAGAATGGATCAAGGAGCGGGTCATAAAGAAAGGGCTCTATTAAAGAAGGGTAGTTT
>JAJLUZ010000050.1:0-54261 GCA_030570095.1 Kurtzmaniella quercitrusa | reverse complement strand
AGTTTAGAATGACAATAACCCGATGGGTAGTTCTGTTTGAATGTGTGTTTAGACGGAATAAATAATAAATCAAAATGAAATTGAAATTTAAATTGAACTGACAGCAAAAATAATCAATCCACAATTAAATAAAAAAAAGGCAAGTAAGGGTAGATGACGGCAGATGACGGCAAAATAGAAGACAACTGGAGCAAAATAGAAGGAAAAAGAAATCAGTAAGAGTAATATAGGGGCAGCCAGAGGTATATAGAGGAAATTGGGAGGGCGAATGATCGATTATAGTAATTAAAAAAATCTGATTTGATCGGATTAAGCCCCAAGAATTATTGCCATAGTGTAGAAATCAATTACTAGATTACATGAGGGAAAATAAAGTGTAATTGGAAAAAATGCCATCTATTTCGGATAAAGTTAGGAAGTTGCCGCGCAAGGAATCATAGTGGCGATGGTTGGGTCGGAGATCCGAGATTTTCACGATTCTCCTGATAAAACGTGGAGCGGAACGATGACGACATGTTAGTAACCCCGATGACAATGACAATGTCAATGTGCCCTGTCCTCTCTCTCTGCCTGTCTCTCTGTCTTCCTCTCTGTCTTTCTCTCTCAAGAAACTAAGTCCCCTCCTCTTGCGGCCTTCTTGTCGTCCTCTCCTTCTGGTGGCTTACTCATCTGATGCCTTCACTTTCTCGACGCAAGTCCGTAAAAAAGAAAAAAAAATTGCCGATCGGAAAATAAGGAGGGGTATAAAGTATACTTGAAAATTGAATTCATCACTTTATCTTCCACCGTTGGGTTGGTTAGTTGGTTGGGAGGTGATAAATATTGACTTTCTTTTTCATTGGGCAAAGGATGATGAATGGTGGTGTCAAATTTGCTGAACCAAATTATGGAAGTGATTTCTATCACACACTCTCATAGACTTCTTAGATAGATACGTAGCCACACATTCCGCCCTGGTGTGGATCCGATCGCTTGTTCTTCTCTCAACACACAATCCTCCTTTTCCTCCTCCACCCTCCCAAGTTAGGTTTAATTCGATGCCGCTTTTTCTTTTTTTTTTTCCCGCACAGCGGCTGTAGATGTTGGTTGTATTGTTAGATTCTTGGCCTTTTCGTCTCGAGAATTACAGGTTTGAGTCGGCAAAATGGCGCTAGTTTCAGATGGGACTTGTGCTTCCCTTCAGCGACTACTGATCGAGCAGTTCAGGGACAATTAGAAGGTCTAATACTTAACGACACCACTGTTACTTTCTACGGGGTCTGGTTTTTTCTGCCTCCCCGGAAGATCTTTCAGGTTACTATCCGTCAATGCCGGATTAAAGCCACCTCAGCCTATGGCGTTTTGCGCCGCCAAGTAGAAGATGCCCTGAGCTGCCTACTGTGGTACATATCACTAGTAAATGTAATTAAGTGGATAATATTTCCACAATAACTAACATTACCACCAGTCAACTTTCAAACTCGTCAATTTTTCAACCACTACTTTTTACACGGGGACAACTTCAATATTGTGGAATTGGTCTACTAATCGTTTTAACGGTAATGTCATTTTGTTTTATGGACTGGATGGCATATCAGTTCGAGGTGATTTCCCGAAAAAGAAATTATCGAGGACCTATTTTCATGCAAATGTAGTGTCGATTTTTGACCCAACATCGCATATAATGCGGAGAAGGCGCGCTAATCCCCCAGAGGGTACTAACAAACCATTGGAGAAAATGGGGAAAACGGGGTATACATTAAAGATGAACGGCGCTCCTGTCCGCATATAAACAGAGATGGATATATTTAAGTGTACCGCTGGCTGTCAACAATGTCAGTTTACATAAGAAGTGTCTACCTATTCTTTCTTAAAGGGAATTTGCTTTTCTCTCATGTCTTGTCTTGAGAATTTTCTTAGAAGACCACAATGTAAAATAGTGGTTAGGGAGTTTCATCTTGTTCAATTTTCAAAACTGCACACGAGAAGACGATCCAACGACGTCTTTACTCTCATCGGTCCTATATGTCGTAGGATCTATTACTAAAAATCTTGTTCTTACCATTCGTCATATTTTTTTCAATATCCTTCTTATCCTCTACACCTTTCTCGTTAACCTTTCGATAATTTTTTTCCTTACAATGTTTGTCACTTTTGTATTTCCTTCTCTCTATCTTTCTCATCTTTTGCGCCGCACATTAGATCTATCGAACACTGCACCATTTAAAGTTCAAGAGGAACACAACTCTTCCACATCCCAGATACAACATAGCTATCCCGTGTATTAGTAAAAATCTGTAGAAAGATCAAATTTGGCTTTCCTACTAACGATCTCCAATAGTTCAATTTTCAAAACCTTATAACTAAACCTATACCCGCCTCTTAGCCTTCCCTGCATCTTTAGGAACCCTGTTTCGAAAAATCTCCACTTTTGTTCGCGCATGCTTCATTGTGTAGACAATTGTTGGGCTTCAAAAGTATTTTAACCTCAAGGGATCCTCAGGAATTATCTTGGTGTCAAAGCTATAATGCTAGACTTTTCTAATGCCGATTGTATGTTACTCTATCCATTTCATAATTCTGAGCTATTCGCTGGATCTCCAGTAATAATACCCGAAGCCAGCGATCCGATTGTCGGATTCTGATGATCAAATAAATTCCCGTCAAAAAAGGATCATCAATCGGACTTGGCTGGGACCCACTTATATGCCAAAAAAATAGCAGGTCGGACTTCTTTTTTACTAACAGCTAACAGTCGATGTGAACATTCTCGAGGACCCCTTAGGAGAACCAATAATTCCTCTCACGTTCCCTCTTCCCAGCGATAAGGACCATTCTTTAGACTCGGAGTTCAATCCTAAAGTAACCACCAATTGGAAAATCATCCAAAATTTTATCAACTACACCACAGGGATTAAATGGGAGGACATCTATTACGACAATGAATATAAGTTTAGTGTCAACAAGTACTCACCTGAATTCAACAAGCATATGGAAGATTACATGAGGGAGAGATTGGAGAAAACTGACGAACAATTGGATGTTCATGTCGAAGCATTGGTAAATCAAGAGATAAGATTAAAATTGATTCAAAGAACTCAATTTAAGGAAAGATTTCACCAAGTTAAACTGTTCATGGTCAATTATTACATGGAAGAGAATAAGAAGAATCTACCCCAATTTATGACCAGAAATTATTTACGAGTTTGCTATACTACTATTATGTCTCTATTCAGAAAAGTTTACCCCAGAGGGATTTGGTGTAGTCGTCAGCAAATATCGGATTTATATCAGCAATATTTGGATGATCCAATGTCTCTTATATACTTACCTAATCATCAGTCTCATATTGATTATATAGTTGTCCATCTCTTAGTTATTAGATTCCAAATGGCCACTCCAGTGGTAATTGCTGGCGAAAATTTAAACGTTGCAATTTTTGGGAAAATTTTAAAAGGTTTCGGAGCTATTTTTATTCAAAGGTCGTTTAATAATGAAGCTTATACTGAAAGAAATTTGGCTAATTTTATTGAATTTACTTTGATAAATAAAATCCCCTTTGAAGTATTCATTGAAGGAACAAGATCTAGAGATGGGAAACTTCTCTTACCCAAATATGGGATTTTAAAAACTCTTAGTAATATTTTCATTAAACAAAGAGAAATTGATAACCATAACTCATTCGATATGCGATTTGTTCCAGTTTCCATTACTTATGAGAGGATTTATGAAGCAGATGGATATTTAAGAGAACTTATGGGGAAAGATAAAAAGCAAGAATCTACTGCCAAAATTTTCAAAAATGGAGTTACTAATTTATTGGGTAATCAACCACAATTTAATTACGCAAATTTTGTTAAAGAAGCCCAAAAAAATGGTGGTGATTATGACAATTCTACCAAAAAAATGCTGGGTAAGATTTTTGTGAAATTGGGTAAGACTTTCAAACTTTCACAATTTATCGAAGATGACCTTAAATCAACAAATATTCCATTAGAAATGATTCCTGGTTCAAAGGTTAATTTAAAAAAATTGGGATTTACAGTATTACATGAGATCAATAGGGCTCGTTATTTACCAGAGATTTCTCTTATTGGTACTGCCATTCAAACCCATTCTAATATGTATAAGCAACATCGATTCGCTATATCTGAATTATTACCAGTTTTCAATTTATTATTGCAAACTCTTCAAAGAGAGGAAAGGAAATGTGATAATGCATCTAATGTGAAACATTTAAATAATGTGTTGAATCTCTCTGATTCTGATAAAATTCTACTCATCAAGCAGCAATTGCCATTATTTTTCCGGGAGGTTAAAGTAAACTTTTTAACCGATGAAATATGTATCAATGATTCTATGGAATTGTTGTATTATAAGAATTTGACCATTCATGTCACAATTCATCAGGCATTAACTAGTTTCCTTTTACTTAGTTTAGCGAAGGAAAGAAGAACCACCAAAGTCCTTCATCAATTATTCTATATTTTTACTGGATTTTTAAAGGGTGAGTTTTTGTTCGACTATGATTTCAATCCTGAACATCAATTATCAAATATATTAAAATATTTGACAGAAGAAGGTCGAATTTCCATCGATGACGGCAAATTTGAGATCAAGGATGAATTTTACTTGAGTTGTTTCGGAGATATTGTCAAACCATTCATCGAAGCATACCTGTTATGCATTTTCAACATCGATGAGATCATTGGTGATTTCACTAAACTGAATGGGTTAATTGATATTAAAAAATTATTGATTGACGATACTGGTATCGATTATCCACACACCAAATCATTGTTAAAGAAAATTCAATCTCGACAAAGTTCACAATCATTGTCACACGTGGAATCTACAAACAAACAATATTTATTGAGTTGTTTGTACTACTTAGACAATTTGAAATTGATCAATATTATCAAAAATAAAGCCAGAACTAAAGCATTTGTGGTGGTTGCAAATGACAAAGACTTGGCATTTATACATCACTTCTTGGTGGGGTTGTTGAATGAAAATTACAATGTCTCGGATAGAAAAGTGGCCTACATGATTGATATTATTGACAAAAATCATGAAAGACAATTAGAAGAGAAGGTATCGCAGGTGTCTAGTTCAATTTTAAAGAGTCGTTTGTAGAACAATCGTTTGCTTTTAGTATAATTAATGCCATTTGAATATTAATTGTGGAACGTAAGAGTGGGGTAGAGTAATTATTGGGTGTCGTATGTAGACACACTGAAGCTGATCTATCTATCGAGTTATATAGTTATTTTATTTTTTTTTGACATGGAATACTTTTTTTTTTTTTTGTGGTAAAAGAAGAGCGACCTCGAGTGACAACCCTTGATCTCTCTTATCACCATGGGAACCGATTAGCTTAAAATTTAGCTCCTGAGCGAAAAGAAATGTAGATGACAGGTCGAGTTTAAGTTCGAGTTCGATTCCAAGTCCGGTTTCAGTTTCTTCTTTGGCGTTGTTTGATCGAAGATGCCACTGTTACTATAAAATGTGGTTAACGTAGGTAAAAGAGAGAGAGACAATCAAAAATAAGCCCTAACACCGTGCATAATTACTTGAGTGATAAGTGGACATCAGCGGTTATCTACTTATCACGATGCCTCCAATACGAAAAAGACAGTTAGCTGCATGGTGAAGAGGCTCTTAACTTGACAGGTTCAGCCCCTTTCTATTGGGTAGTGTTAATTAGATATGCTAAGTGGGGAGGGTTTAATCCGATGGCATCTCGTGTCTATCCAACGAAGGGCAGTGCGCATAGAATCATGTTACTGTCAAACAATATTCGATAGAACCCCTATTTTTTTGAAAAAGCTACATTTAGCGAGGGAAGGTGACTCTTCCAAAGCGAACGGGCTCTAGAGCCCTAAGGCCCAAAGTTAATTTTAGAGAGACTCTTTCGCCCATAAGTTACAAAGACTGATGGTCATTCACAAATTCACTGTTTTTGGCCATCAGAAAGCACTAATTAGGCTCACTAAAGTGATAGACGGCCATTCAATTGACAGCTTTTTTTAGATCTCCTCCAAATGCGCACATATGCATGGGTGGCTGAGTTGAAAAACTATTGGATTAAAGAGAGAGAGAGAGAGAGAGAGAGAAGTTTCGGGCTAGCACATGACTTGCTCCATTAAATTATCAGCAACGGAGAGGCTTAAGGTAACTGAGGACAAGGTGGACCACAAGCACCAGAACCAGAGATATGCTTGACCAGGGCACTTTTCCAACCCCATGACGGGTTGAATAACGATTATTGCCGTCTAAACTCCGGCGCAGGGAAATTATTCGATTGTCATCAGCCAGAGATATACATTTTAATTTCGGTATTTGCCTGCTAGAGTAATTTTGCCCGCACACGCACCAGGATCATACATAATTGTGCTTATTTTGGTAGTAAAAATTCGTCATTATTTGTAGGCTGTGCAGCGGGATTTCTTTTTTATGCGACAGTGCCTCTTTACTTTAGTTTAATTAGAAGAGGAATTCCCATTAGCTTTGGATCAAGAGACCTAAGTAGATTAGTTTCAATTGACATCAAGATAAATTCTACAGGTCGAAAATAAGAAAGGAAGCAAGACATTGCATTGACGACCGAAGAAACAAGTCAGCCATTTTCATTTACCATTCACTACAATCGCCAATATTCCGTTACGTTATCGACGGCGTTAAATTAATTCTTTAGTGTTTGCTATCTATTTCCCCATCGCAAAAAAAAAAAGGATCTAATCCTGCGAGAAGTAATTATTGCTTTTTAGTTATTTTTATTTTATTATTTCAGTCCCCAGCCTCGTTTGCTAAAGACTGACGACCTCAGATTGTTCGAGTTACCGAATAAAACATAATTGAATTTCTCCAACCTGATAGTTGAAGATAGTTGAAGATAGTTGCTAATTAGTATTATCATCAACAATTGATCGATTCATTGGGGAGCAGCTCACAACCAAAGAAAGGGTTTATTGCAGAAGAACTCAGATAGAAATTGACTGAAACCTCATAGTACCACTACCAGAAGCAGTACCTCCCGCCAGTCTCCATTTTATCTTATCCAAAAAGTTCCGCCATTTGTTTTTCCGTGGCCCTCCCATCTCTTCCCCCGCCATCTTTCTTAGCAAATACGTGATTTAGTGCGTCTTGTCTTACATTTAGCGAGAAAGTGCAGAATTTTAATTTGCTAGCCCCCCAACCCTCCTCGAAAAAATAGGGGAAATCATTTTCTTTCCCTCGCGCTCACGCACACACCCCCCCTAACTTTTCTTCCTCGAAATATATTTCAGGAGAAAATAAACAATAAGTTCAGAAAAGTTCAGAACTTTAAGAAAACTTTCACAAACTTTCGTTGCAATATCCACTTATCTTTCTATTCTTTACTGATTTAGAATGAGAAAGGAGGTCAAGATAATCTTGGTGGCACATGTTGCTCTTGTAGTTTTCTTGATTTATCAATGTTTCGACCTTATAACCCTTATCCACGATGATTCATTCCCAGATGCCTTACTTGACGTGGATCTTAACCCAGAAAATAGACAGTTGGACAAACCAGCTATCATTCCTAAAATCATTCACCAGACTTATAAGACTGATGAGGTTCCAGAAATCTGGAAAGCAGGTCAAAAAGCTTGTGTGGAACTTCATCCAGACTATCATTATATCTTGTGGTCAGACCAAATGGCCAGAGATTTTATTGCTGAAGAGTATCCTTGGTTTTTAAAACAATGGGACCTGTATCCTTATCCTATTCAACGTGCAGATGCTATCAGATACTTTGCCTTAGCTCATTATGGTGGTATTTACATTGATTTGGATGATGGATGTGAAAAACGATTGGATCCATTACTTACAGTCCCAGCTTTCGTTCGTAAAACAGTTCCTACCGGGATTCTGAATGATGTAATGGGTTCAGTTCCAAGACATCCATTCTTCCTTAAAGTATTGGACTCTCTTTCAAAATATCAAAGAAATTGGCTTGTTCCTTACATCACTATCATGTACAGTACTGGTCCATTGTTTTTATCAGTTATTTGGAAGCAATACAAGAGATGGGGAGTTCCTGAGTCTGGTAAGGTTCGGATTTTACTTCCAGAAGATTATAAGACCCATACTTATTCATTTTTTGCCATTGCCCCTGGGTCGTCGTGGCACTTAGATGATGCGAAATTCATTAAATCTCTTGCCCATCATCTTGGATTGGCCATTTTTGGTGGATTTCTTATCGCATGTTGCATTTTATTCTTAGAATTCCTTTTATATTCTTTCCTTATTCTGAGCTTTGCCAGAAAACTTGGCAAGAGATTGAAGAACATTTTGTTTTTCTGGAACTGGTCTTCAGTTACATCTAGAAGTAATGTTGGTAGTATCAAGAGAAGAAGCCGGAAGGATTCAAATTTGCCAGCCCAGATTGACTTTGAAAAGTATGAACAGCAACAACAGAATCAAGAGCTATCTTTTGAACTTTTAAAGAACAGTGAGGTGGTTTGATGATTATGAATAACGAATTTATTTCAAAGAGATTCTTGAAAATGGTGGTGTCAAAATGTATTGGAAGATATTATTAGGCATTCACATAATAGAACTTGTATATTAGCATCTGGTCATTGACTGGAGATCAAAGTAGTTGGTCGTGACAATACATAATAATACAATTAGATGTAGAGGAGAGGACAGATGGAATGGGGAGGACATCAAATGTAATGAAGACAGTCCATATACAAAGTTTAGGTAAAGAGCCTAGATGTAGATGGAGATCAATGTATGTGTTGATGGAGACTAATGATACAGAGATGTAATAGACAGAGATTCTGCTAGCGTAAAAATTTCGACAAGTATCTTTGTCAAAGAAGCCTTATTTACATATCTACATCCTATTATCATATGCCCTTGTATCTATTAATGATCTATATATATCTTACCTGCTTGCCTCAGCCACCAACTCCTTCATGTTCATTCTCTTGTACCGCTCATCCTCGTGTGCCTTCAACAAATTCTTGATCATATCAGTCATGGTGTCTGCTATTACGTAGGCTTTCTTCAGCAAGTCCATGATAAGCATGGCATCAATAGGAAGCCCACCGGTCTTGGATAATTGGATGATTTCTCGGTTCTTATTGACGGTAATAAGTAAAGAACCATCCCTCAACTGTTCTTCTTGAGCAGTGGCATCAATAATGGATATCTCTTCGTTTAGATCACCCTTAATATTCTCGGCCACCCCGCTTGGATTGAAAAACAGGAAAGTAACACATATAGGTACATGTAAGATCGATAACGGAGTGGGCTGTCTCTCATCTACTGAATAAACCACTACTTCTTCTCCAACAACAGAAATATCCGGCTTTCTGAAATGTTGTAACGCCGTAACAACCCCTAAGCATGATGCATCGATCAACCCACCATCATAATCAAGAAAATGCACATCTGCCCGGATTGTCCATACTTTAGATCCGGCCACAATACATAGAGATTCCAAATCTAAGGCATTAGATCTTCGTACTGCCTTTTCAATAAGACGTGCCAATAAAGTTTCATCGTCACTGTTCTTGCCGTTTTCAAAATGTGGTGACGCCATTGGGGAGATCTCTGTGTTTATAAAGAATAGTCCTTCGAATGGTCTGTCCTCATAAGGTTGAGTTATTTCGGCCGAAATTCTAACTGCCAATTTGGTATTGCCCCAGATGACATCTACGTAGCCAAATTCTTCATGGAGGGTGATTTCTGGATCTCGTGAAACGTCTAGCGATCTACCATCCACTCGTACACCGTTCTTGAGTCCTTCAAGGACGTATTTCTCCTCGTTGGTGGAGATTTCCACACCTTTAGCCATGGCGATGAGCTTAGAGTAGAAGGGTCGGAATAAAATTGAGTGTGAGTGCACTAAGTGGGAAACATAGTCACGTGACCTTTAGTGGCCAAGTGAGCCGGAATTGAATTGAGCGTGAGGTTGATATGGCGGTGGAAAATTCTCGATACGCCACCAAGATGTTGAACAGAACCATAGTAAAACAAGCACTTCGGGCTAATTTAAGACCCATGTGGTCATACCAGAGCGTACGTACGTTTGGTAACAACCCTGGAGCTCCATTGCTGTCCCTGCTTTCGTTTTTCCAAAAGGAAAGACTTCCCTCCAATACGGTAATTCGATTTGTTCCTCAACAGCAAGCATGGATTGTTGAACGAATGGGGAAATTTCACCGGATTTTACCCCCCGGAATAGCCTTTTTAGTACCTATTCTTGATAAAATCACATACGTGCAATCATTGAAGGAATCAGCGGTAGAAATCCCCACTCAAAATGCCATTACCGCTGACAATGTCTCTTTAGAACTTGATGGAGTGTTGTACATTAAGGTTATCGATCCCTACAAGGCCTCATATGGAGTTCAAGACTTCCATTTTGCCGTGAGTCAATTGGCCCAGACAACGATGCGGTCGGAAATCGGATCTTTAACCCTCGATGCGGTATTGAAAGAGCGTCAAAGCCTTAATCACAACATCAACACTGCCATTAATGATGCCGCCAAAGACCATTGGGGTGTAGAATGCTTAAGATATGAAATTAGAGACATTCACCCTCCACAAAATGTCTTGGATGCCATGCATAGACAAGTATCCGCTGAAAGATCAAAGAGAGCAGAGATTTTAGAATCCGAAGGTACTAGACAGCTGTCAATTAACATTGCCGAGGGTGAAAAGCAATCAGTTATCTTGTCTTCGGAGGCTTCTAAACAAGAGAAGATCAACGCCGCTTCTGGTGAAGCAGAGGCTATTTTGTTGAAGGCCCAAGCCACTGCTGAAGGGTTGAAGAAGATTGCTTTGGCCATAAATCAATCACCCGAAGGTGAAAAGGCTGTAGCATTGCAGGTGGCTCAAGAGTATGTACGTGAGTTCGGAAACTTGGCCAAGGAGACAAACACGGTCATTTTGCCCTCAAATGTTGGTGATGTCAGCAGCTGGATGGCCAGTGGATTGTCGATCTACGAGAACTTGAACAAGACTGTGGCCAAAGGCGCCAAAAAGGATGTAAATAAGGAATAATAATGAGTCATTGAGTGATGTAGTAGGAAGAGGAGTGGAACAAATTTACTATAGATGAGTAGATCTATAGATTTACTATAGATGAATAGATTTAATGCAATCTCTTAAATGTCTATACAATACCACACTAACCCTTCTTGAAAAACGAATCCAACGCTCCCTTTCCAACTGCAACCTTCTTGGCGGTCTTCTTTGTTGGAGGAGCCTTTTTCTTACTCCCAGATGCCCTACTAGATGCCTCTGCTACAGCATTCATGCTTTCTTCCGCTATGGCCAAGTCCCGTTTTTTCTGGGACAACTCTTTTTCGTACACAGTTAATTTACAGAAAGTGTATGGTTCAAGAGCCATTAATTCAGCTTTGATCTTGGGTGAACAGTATGAAGTGACCAATTCGAATGCCACTTTCACGTCACACTGGTGGGAAATGTCTGCTGGAATGTTACCCTCCACATCTAAAAGTTTGTTTCTTTCCTTCTGAACTATTGCTGAAGGAGTGATGTGGAAATGTTCCAGTAATTTAGTGATTTTAGTTTGTAAAAATGCATGGCTCTTGATCATAGAATACTTGTAAAAAACTTCATCATTTTCGTTAATAGTTTCACATAGACGCAGTAGTATTTCGGTGAAAAGGTGATCTAGTTTCACGATCCAATCAGTTCCTACTGTTTCTCTGCAAATATCTGATACCGTGTCGACGAAATCTTCAGCGGTGAAAAATCTTTGAGAGAATTTATCATTAGAACTTAAAAATGCCAACAAGGTATAAGTGAGGTCATACTTGGAAGAGATGGTCATATTGGGAGATTGAAGGACATGGCCCGAAGACTTGGCCTCCAAGGCCCCTGGGGTTTCAAATATCCAAGATTTGACCGTTGATGAGCTCTGAGGAAGTAGAGTGGATTTTGATTTGACCGGATTTGAACCATTGATTTCCCGGATTTCGAAAAGGGTATTATCGGCGAAAAGTAACGATTTTGCTGTTCTGTCAACTGGACCAGGAACACTTAAAACTTCATATGAGGTGTGGGTAGTGGGAACCACCACTATTCGTGTGTTTTTGTCCACATGCATCGGGGTAGCACCTTGGTAATTCGAGACGTGTTTCGACTTTTTGATGTCCGTGCTTGACTTTTTCGCAGCCAACGCGTGCAGGAAAATGTGGAGATGAAGAGAGCCAGAGATGAATTGATAAAGTATAAAGTGATAAAGTGATAAGTGATAAAGAGAGCCAGAGATAAAGTGATAAGTGATAAAGTGATGAAGATAGAAAGATCAAGATAATGAGACCAAAACAACAATAATTAAACGATTACAAAGATTTGAATAATTAGAATTAGAAGAATGAAAAACTTCTGGTATATATGATTAGAGATATTTAGTACTGACATCAAATCAAAATTGATTATGAAGTTATTCATTTAATGCTATCCGGAAACGCCAACTAGACGAATTCATATATACTAAAGCTGAACCCAGCTTTGAATCATATCTTTCACAACGTTTATCGAAGAAAGAATAATCATTATGGTGCCAAAAATGGAAAAACTTAAAGAGCTCATCAGAGCTGCTCGTGGATCAACATTCAACAAATGTGCCGTCGCAATTGCTCCACAATTAATCCCCAATGTGACCCCTCTAGTGACATAATCATTGGGCTTTACTCGGAGAAATTTAAAGATCAAATCACCAACAAGTACACCACATATACCACTCATGATGGTGCAACATGCCATCAATGATACTGAGCCACCAAGAGTAGTAATAAGAGGAGTTCCAAGGGCTAAGGTCACTGACCGACCAATAAATCCAATTGAACGTTCACCGGAAATGCCGATATGATAGCATACCAAAGGATAACAGAAATAGGTTAAGGACATTGAGGCAAGTACTGGGGGCATAATCACCCAAAAATTGTGGACAAAATCCTTTCTGTGGGTGAACATGGGAAGCAGAAGCGCTACAATTGAAACGTCCATCAACGATGATAAGACGTCACCACAACCAGGCCATTGTGGGGTTCCTGTTTTATCACCGGGAACCCCTCCGACAATTTTTCCACTTTGTGCAAGTTCTTTCTTATTGAACAAGTTAAGGTAATTTTTCCCCGTTTTGTAGTAGCGTAAATCATCCAAGAAACCCTTCGGTTTACCATGATGGTATATTAACAGACCAATGAAACAGACAAATAAGATCTGCCCCACGGCAACAAGGATTGGATGGGCAATTTTCTTGGTTTGAGGCCATCTTTGAGGTATCAAAAGAGCTGCATAATAGGCAAGAATTGTGAGTCCTAAATGATACGGCAAGAAAGTATGTATAGAGCTAACGTAGTAAAGAGGAAGTGACACCACAAAGAGAATAGCATACAAGATCCAATCGATATATTTTGTGGTAAAGATGATGATTTGTTGCATATTTTCATTGAAATTTTTGTCAGGGAATCGGGTACTTTTATTTGATTCCTGAGACGGGATTGATACATTTGAGGCTGATCTTTGATGACCGGAGCCCTGAGAAATGGAAACCTGAGCAATTGATGGTGGAGCTCCTGATTTAGTTCCCAAATAAGCCGGTTCTGGGTTGACAAGCTCAGAAACTGGCGTATTTGATGCATCAGTACTGAATGGGTTTTCAGAGGCTGGAATTTCTCGAGTGTTTTTGGCCAGTGGGGATGAACTGGAAGTGTCTAAATCGATTGTAGTGATATCGTCACGCATAGTAGTGAAAACACCGCCTGAATGGGAATGAAGTTGGGTCAATTCGATATCCTCTTCATCACTCAAATCCTTTTGAGAATCAGCCGGATGGGTTGCAAGCCATCCCATCGATTTCATTAGCCACTGGATGGCTACAATCATGTAGACATCGATCATGATGAGGGCAAGACCTCCAATAATGAAGACTGCAGCAATTTTCAAGCATTCAATGAAGGTTATTGGGTCACTTAATGGTAATATGACGAATGAAGGAATGAAAAATACATTGATCCACTTTAAACTGAAATTCATCGGCGCTCTGATGAGCTTTAACCAGGTGGTAAAACAGATGTCAGCACCATGAGCAATATGTTTACCCACGTTTGACTTGAACTGCATGTTGGCCACAAAGTTGAGTACACAGAGTAACACAAGGTTGATCAACATTCCTAAAACGGAAGCCGGGAAGTTGATTTTGAGGATCTTTTCGATGAATACATTTATACCATAAAGGGCTGAGAAGATCACCACCAAGCCCGCTGGGACAATCAAATACAGATGGAGAAGATGGGATTGCGAGTAGCGGATACCATAAACAAACCCCACAACAACATCTTCAAAGGTAAGGGCTTTCCAATTCATTGCCGGGGTGGTTTGTCTTCGAAGATTAACACGAAGATGAAGAAGATTTTCAATTGTGGGGGAACCGAGTCATAATGACTCTCGGAACCTGATCGGAGTTTCGGCCGTTTGTGCGGAGGGGAGATGAAAAGTAATCAAAAAGGAAAAGAGAATAGTAGAGTAAAGTGGATTGAAATAGAGTAGATTGAATCGTTTCAAACTTATTGGAGCAAATGAGAACAGTCAAGAATAGAGTACAAAGTTTTGTTTGCATTGAAGGTGAATTTGAGCCTTTTTTCGTTGAGGGATTGTAATATTAGTGGATGAATTCGATAAGCTGAATCTCTGCTTTCCTCGGTGTTTCGTACTCGATTAGGCTTCTGTATTGCTAATGAAGTGCGGAAAAGTTAACCATTTTAGGGCGACCGGCTGGATGAAGGGAAGCACGCGAGCAAATGGTCGGACCCTATGATAAGATGGAATTTGATGGGCGAATACTAATGGTTGTTTAAAGTACCTTCGATGATGGATGTAGGAGTAATAAGCACAATTTTCCAATACTGACGTTCTCTTTGCTGAAAATGTCGGCCGTCTAGAGATAGTGAAGAAGAAAGAATTCAACATCACGTTTTTATATACATAGTAGACGAGATCATCAATTGTGCCAGTTCCTTGTCCATACAAATTGTAAAAATCATTTTCTTATCGTTTAGATGATTCCATCCCAGGAAAATATGTCTAGGGCAATTGAGTACCACTCTATACAGCCGTCTTATATACCCATTGCTTTCCCCGTAATATCATTTCTACACCTTTTCTACACCTTTTCTACATCTTCTCTCCACTTTCTCACCGTTCACACCTTTTCCTCAGGTTCAACGGTTTCAACAGTTTCAAAAGCTTCTAAACTAAAACGCTTTTAATACTTTCTACCCTTTCTACATTTAATAGTCCATCTATATGAATTTATGCCAGTATATCCACTCATTCCATGATATATATGCCTATTTGCCCTCAATCAATCCCTTAAACTCCTCCTTGGCGTATCTCAACCCACAGTATCCACAAGTGGCAGCCTTGGGTTGGTCCAAATTAATGAAAACCTTGGGATGTCCTTGTAAAGTACTACCTCTATTTCCATCACAGACAGCAATATTTCCATGATGAAGATATCTGACAGGTTCCTTGGCAATCAAGTCAATAGCAGCATATGGTCTTGGCTGTAATTCCAAGTCCCTCTGCACAAATCTCTCTGGATGACGAGCCACTACTTCTGATCTTGATTCTTGAGTTTCTGACCAGGTAGTTTTTCTATTAGGAGCTTGTTCTACCGCCACATTTTGGGCCAACTCGGGTTTAGTCAAACCGGTGGACGAGTAGAGTCTAACAAATTGTTGGCCGAGTGACTTTCTGGCGACTATTCTACTGCTAATCATCACTATTTTTGGTTGTTTTCCCACTGCCTTTTGAGGTTCCTGAGGTGGTTGGTTTGAATTTGGGCTATTATATTTGTACTTTTTTCATTGGATAGAATGTGGTGCACACACGCAGGGCAGGTGAAAGTGGGAGACGACCATGGAAGTAGGTACCACTTCGTGCGCAGACCGGGAAATCGGCCCACCTATAACGGTGATAATGGTGAACTGGAGAGCAAGAGAGGAGATGATCTACAGAGCAAGAGAGGATATAGGTCGTAACTGTTACAACAACATTTTTGTGGCGTTTAAAAGAATAGCATAATATACTCATTTCCCCACTAGATAATTGCCATTTTTGTTTATATTGCGTAATCTTTGTGTTTGAATCTTCAATTGCGACTGGTACTCTTTATCTCCGTAAAAATTTTACTATGACGTTATCAGTTGACATTATCGAAGTATACGACAATCAATGTTCTCCACACTGTGATACCATTTCTGTGATGTTCCTATGATAATACTACGATTTTTGATCCCTTCTTCACCCCCTCTATGTCCTCCCTCCTACATCTTTTATCATTGCATTTCTTCTGTATATCTTGATAATCTATTGCCTTTGCGAAAACAGTCAACAACAAAAAGACTCCTCGTTAACATCAAAAAAACCTAAAACCAGAACACCATAAATGATGGAAATCAAACATCAATCCAACTGCATTGATCCATCTATCCTTTTTGTTCCTGGGCCTCATCTCAAATTGAAGGGCAAAATCCGAGTAAAATATATATATTTATTAATAGATTTAAGTTAATGGAACTACAAGGGTTTAGTTGCTTAGAAAACAACACACTTCTTGTGGCTGCTTCCATGAGGCTTAGTCTTTGTTCTCAACGAAGCTCTAGTAGCAGCTTCAAACACTTCTCTAACACCTTCACCAGTTCTAGCAGAACATTCCAAGTAATTGGTAGCACCAATCTTTTGAGCCACAGCTTGACCATCAGATGAGGAAACTGGCAGGTATTGTTGTTGTCTCAATTGTTCAATAGTGTTTGGATCATTTCTTAAATCAGCCTTACAACCAACCAAAATGATTGGGACACCTTGACAGAAGTGTAAGACTTCAGAAATCCATTTCTCTTGAACGTTGTCAAGCGAATCAGGAGAATCAACCGAGAAACAGATCAAGATGACATTGGAGTCTGGGTAAGACAATGGTCTCAATCTATCATAGTCTTCCTGGCCGGCAGTATCCCATAATGCCAATTCGACAGTTCTACCATCAATTTCAACATCGGCAACGTAGTTTTCGAAAACGGTTGGCACGTAGACTTCTGGGAAGGTACCCTTTGAGAAAACAATCAACAAACAAGTCTTACCACATGCACCATCACCTACGATGACAAGCTTTCTACGAATTTCGGCTGGAGGTGGAACCATTGTTTAAATCTAGAAATTAGTTAGTATTAAGTTAGAAAAAACTGTTGAGTGTAAATTTCTGGCGCGATAAAAGAAGGGGCGCGGAAGGGAAGAATGAGAAGGAGGAGGTGGGGAGGAGGGGGGTTAGGTGCGCGGCAACAGCAAAGGCAACAGCAAAGGCAACACTAGTTTATAAGGAGGGGCAAGGAGATACCGATCAAAAGAACAAATTAGGTATGGTGTCTTTATAATCACGAGTGCATCTCCTCAGATTGTGAACTGCTAATCACATATCAAAACAAGTATCAAAGACTTTGAACCATGCGCGCGTTTAGCGACTGCTATAGATAGTTTGCCTTGTTGACAAATCATAATCTTCTCAGAAAAGCACATGGCAAGTGGGTCAGCAGGGTCTAATGAGACACCAACATGTAGCCATTACTCTGCTTAAAGATATAGTCCACATCCGACATTGTCCCTTTCGCTAACCACGAAGATATTGCCCTTCTTATACTATCCCAGGGTTGAACGCCCCCTTAAACGAGTCAATCAAGCTAAATTGATCCAGAGACAGGGTAAAAAAGGGCAAAAAGTTGACCACTGGGGTCAAATTTTGCTGGCAGTAATATATCTTACTCATAATAAACCAAATCAAGCTCTTAAAACATACCTGAACTAACTCTTTTGGTGACAATCTGTAGTCAAAAAGGCTAGGTCACAAAAAAATTTTGTTGTCGAATTTAAAAAAAAATCACTGTCTCCCTTTTTTGTTTACGGATTTGCCTGGTGCTGGCGCAGCACACCACAACCAGAAAAAGAGAAAAAGAGTAAAAAGCAACAAAAAAACTTGGAAGGCTCATAGAAAGGATGAATCAGGATTGATATGAATTGAGTGTGGGTGAAAAATAGGTAGAGGTGATTTAAGTAAGGTTTGGAGGAGATGTATGTAGCAGACTTAGATGATGTTGGCGACAGAGAAAGGTTGTCTTGATGGGACTCGGTATTGGGGCGCAGATGCTCCTATCTGTTCTACTTGAGGGCCATTAGCACGGCTACTATAAAAAAAATCTTTGCGTTATGATCTTAAAGTCACCAACGCTATTGTCTTACATTTTCATACAATTATCTCGGCGTATCTTTCATAAACTAGTGGTAATCCAGGTGCATAAAAATAGTTTTAGATATCTGATTAGCCTGATGTCATTTTCGGACGCCTTACAGGTGGGTGCCAAATAGGTGAATGCTATACTTAAGTAGAGTGTAGAGGGCCCCTAGACATTTAACGCACCCTTCTTAATGGGAATGGTATTTTCGTAGAACTCAGTTAAAAAGAGGCCAAAGAGTGAATGACGGCAATGCCTTAGAGTGTCTTAATGTGCCTTTGGCGCAGAGTGTTTTTCAAGTTGGCGTCAAATGAAAGTTGTTTCGTTTAGTGTACACAAATGATGGTCTGTAATACACTGCTCACAGTTCAATGTCATAAGTAGTAAATAAAATTTGGCGGTCTGCTGTGAGAGATTGTTTTTACATTTGAGAAGAAAATTTGGCGATACATGCTGCTTCTCTAGAGCTCACTTTCATTGCCGAAAATCAAGCTACTACAAGGCTGTGATATCGACTCAACTGCACTATGATGCAACTCGAATGAAGTCAACATTCGGGCTGTCGCAGAATGGTATAAAAGCAATTGGAGAACGTGGAATGCTTCCCACTCCTGAGAAAAATGGAGTTGATGAAGAACGTACGATGTTTCATCTAGGGTGTAATTTCTTACTCTGCTGAAAAGCTCCACTTAATTTATCGAGTCTCAATCAATAGTTTGTAAGACCGAGGTTCTATTTTCGAGAGCAGATTACATTAGTGAGTCGAGGATCGCTTTATTTAACGTTACTGAAAGTATACTAGCTCATATCTATCAAATTCCCAATCTGTCGGCGTTACCTGGAGAAACTAACACTAGAAATAGGGGTGAGAGTTATTACTAGGGATCCAAGTATTTGATAAAAGATACTAGCGTCTTAATTCAAGAGTCACGAATAGCGGACCATTTGATAAAACTTCACGGCAATGCCTTTCCACTTAAGCGGAGTGCCAAATGCACAGGAAATACTGTATCTAACAATTTAACAGAGATCCTTATTGTGCGTGCGCAAATCCCGATTCCAAGTCAAATCAAAACGGGATATTTCTTGGTAGTGTGTTCATATTTTGTGCCTGCAATATTTTCTATCCCTTCCATCTACAGTGTCTCTATTATCTATTCTAGATCTTCTAAAATTTCTACACATTTTTTATAGGTTCCATCATTATTTCACTTACTTCCACAGAACTGTCTCTTCTGCACATATCATCTCTCTATCTACGACTCTCCAGCTCCCTAGCTCCAGTCTAGATCTCTCATTAAATTGTGATTGATCTTGTCCATGTATAGTACCTATGTTTTGGGAGGGGCGCGTGCGTAACGAAGTATTTGTTTATCTTACGTCAGGGGTACAAGCTATTTCTGTAACCGGGTTTTTTTTTAGCTCACAGAAGCACTGGACTGATAAACACCTATGATTTATTCCAACAGGATCTCCAACAGTACCAAACCCAGCTTTACTCTTTCCAGCAAATCTTCCTTATTCTCCACTGATGACTTATTATCCTATTCTGCATGAGAGGCTCTCTAATCTGAAATTACACACGCACACGATCATTCATCAAAACCAGGCTTAATCAAATTTAACCCGATTCAGATAGCTTTAACTGTCAAAAATAAAAAAAGAAGCGACAGTTATTTACACATTCAGTTAACCGCAGTTAACACATCCCAACCTTTTCAACCTTTCATAACCTCCATCATTCCCTTCATAATCTCTACCATTCCTCTCATAACATCTTTTATCCCCTATATTTCGTTCAATTTTTTAAACTTTATAATATTTTCTTTTCTGGACTTAATTGTCTGCTGTTCACCTTATTCCTTGGCTATAGTCTCGGCCACCGATCTCCAAATTTTTTTTGGAGAATGCTGCAACATTCCACAACTACTGCCCTTCAACGACACATAGCCAGCCAATAATAGAGCAACGGAGACTCTTTATATGTATTCAACTATCTCGAATCGGAATTAGCCATGGTTGCTAGCTATGCGTTTTCTGATCCCCTCTCTGTCCCTTTCTGCCTTGAATGATGCCTTGCTGATATACTCTGCCGCTATATTGGATTTTAGATATTGGCCACTCAATTTATATCATTCGATCTTTGTCTTGTGTGAACCCTGAACGAAGTATTCCTTAATCTCTACACCTATACCACTTCTTATTGTTTCTTCGTTTTAACATCGTATTTCATCTATTCTATATATTACGACCACATAGTATTTGTAAATAACCTCTTTTATACCTCTAGACTGCAATATCACCCCTCCGCTTCCTCTTTATCCCTACTCGCCTCTATTCACTAACATTCTCTGATCTACCTCCATTCGAGACTGAATTCTCTCCATTATACTTCTTATCCTATTCGCTTTCCTTCTCCTTAGCATGCTCCGTCTTCTTTACCAATGCCTCTTCATCATCCTTACTGGCATTTTTTTCATGTTTCTCATCGACCTCACTAACTTCTTCTAAATTTTGTACATCAACGTCACTAGCGTCTTCTACAATCACTTCATCATTCTTACCCTCGTCTGACTCCTGCTTTAATTTACGTGGGGGTAAAACATGATCGAAAGCCTTTTTCCAATCTTTTCCTTCTTCAAACCATTTACAACATAACTCGTAAACATGTGAAGTGGCCAAAACCTGTCTTCCGTTGATCTTGATAAATTCATCAATTGGTAATCTCCCCACTTTCAACCCCAACTCTTTGGCCTTATTGTAGCACAATTTCTTGTGTCTGTTCTTGTCTACAATTCCACCAATAATATAAGTATGACCTTCTTCAAGAGTGTCCACAACTTCATCGGTATCCGCCGTTAAATAAACATATTTTGACCTCTCTTCTTCATCTTTTGGGAGGATTTCTTCAAGAGTTTCGTTCTCTAAAAACTTAAGGTTGGTCCAATTATGGTATTGAGACACAGACTCGTCAAATCTTCGCTTCAAATTCTTATTAAAAGACAGTATAACTAAACCAACGTCATAATCACAATGTCTCTTGGCAGAATACAGCCTCGAGATCTGATTAGACATCGATACAATTTCTTTATGGTTCATCAAACTGTCGAATTCACAATCCATGATGATATTTATATTACTGGGTAATTGTTTAGAAGGCACCTGCTTCTTTTTCATCTGATGGTAAATTGGGTCATCTTCCAGTACTGTTTTAAGTAATTCTTTTCTTCTTTGCTTCGCTGCTTTACGTTTCACTCTCTTTACCTCTCGATACTCCTCTTTTGACTCTTCCCATCTTTTCCTCTTTTGAAGCTTTTTCCACTGATTTTTTGACAAACCTTCAGGAATTATTGCCTTCTTATCAACTTGCCCTTTTGAGGTTTCCGTTTGAGTCACTTCTGGCTCTTTAATCGTGGGTTCTACTGATTCACTCATGTCGATTTCCCTCTGAAAATTTCCATCTCATCGCATCAACTTAAAAATCCATGCAGCACCGAAATCGAAAACATTGATACCCCATATTAAGAACTGTTTGCAATTAAGAACCACTTAATTTACACTGCCATTTGGATTTTTTGTAATCAAATGCTTTCAAATATACTGCTCTTCTTCCACTTTTGACCGATTGTGTCAATTCATTTTGATCGACTAGTTTTGATCGATTCTTTGTTTCTAAGTATGGCCTATTTAATCTATTTACAGTTCTACATCTATACTGCTAATTTCTACACCCTAAATCGAAATCAAGTTTTAATAATTCTTATAAATACAAATAGTCATACAACAATCAAAGAACATAGTCATAGAGTAATTGGTTGGCAATAAGCCCGTCGAGATCTAAAGACCTAAGGTTTTGTTGATTGTTGCTTGATGGGGGATACTGGATTGGCGTTTGTTGGTTCCCGTTAAAGTCATTTATAATATCAATATCAGCATTATCGGCAGGATTACTCTTCATTTGGAACATTTGAATCCACATTTGGTCGATATCTGCTTGTAAATTGGAAGCATAATCGTCATACACACTATCACCATGGTTACTACTGCCACTAGCCATTCCGCTATCAGACCCGGCTTCAGAAGATGGTGACGTAGTCACTGGAGGAATTTTCAACTCAGGAATTTCCTCATGATTGTTATTCTCCTTATACTTCGAAACTTTCTTCAAAGTAGATACTGTGGACTTTAAGATTGGAACCATTTCTCTTAACTGGGGGAGATTAATGTGAAAATGACCTCTATAACCAACTTGACCACAAATTTCAATGTTGCCCAAATGTTTAATTAAAAAAGTTTGGGCCTTAAAGGTTCTCCAAGCATAGTAATATCTAGAAGTAAAACCACTGACAATTTGTATTTGCAATTCACAACTTCTCTTGTAAAGTTCAAAACACAGTATCACCTTATCATAGGTTTCTGCGTAGAGCGGGTCCATAGCCATTTTAGAGTTGTGATTGGAATCATGCTGCATAAAGTATGCATAGGTAGCAATTCTAAGCATCATACCAATGGTCACCTGGTTGGCCCTTTGGATAATCTGAAGCATGAGATGGTTCAAATGGATTCCTTGGCTGGCTTCCTTACCACAAACTATTTCGAATATTTGGGGTAAAATATGGAATAAGGTAATACAACACAATTTTTTTTGATAAAAATAGGCGATATCACTGGCTCCAATTCTTTCGTAATAAAGGAATAAATGGTAACACATGGCAAGCACATTCGATTTCAAGTTGAAATGTACTCTAATCCCATAAGTTTCCAAATTTCTCTTCATCAAAGGTGTGAAGGGGAATCCAGGAAACGCTTTTGCAAGATCTCCTCTGTCAGGAATAAGTCTTTCATGATGAGTAATTAAACGCAGCAATTCGGGCATGGGGATTCGTCCCTTAACATCGTGGATCAGATTCATAATATAGTGCATATGCTCTTTATGTTTATTAAACCAACGAAACATATGAACCACGGATAATTCCATGTCAACTCTAGTTGAAGTTTCATTTTTACCAGGCAAATGATATGGAACCTTGGTGTCAAAATATCCAGGAGAAATCAAAGGAGGATTCCCTAGGGTCATACAAGTGGCATAATTTTCCCGGACCAACCAATGCCAGATCTTTCTACCGAGTTGATTACGAATATGTGAGTCTTTCGTCTCATCAAAATTATCTGGCTCTCGATTGAGACCCATGGCGTAGGACATTTGCACGAGTCTTCCCATTGAAACTTTAGAGTCACCTCCATCAAATCCATCACCTTCCTCTGGCGCGTGTATGGAGTATATCCGCATGACCATGTATGCTTGCAAAACTGCAAAACTGGCCCTATTGGCGATGGTAAATTTGTCCAAGCATTGACGTGCTAGCTCAATGCAAACAACATTTATTGGGTTTTGCAATAAATACTTTAGATTGAGAGCCTCTGGGGTGGTACTGAGAGTATTTAAATTGTCTTCGTTGACTTTGTTTCTATTGTCAAATAAAGAAAGATAGGTGACTCTTAAAATGACGAGTAATGAGGAGATATATGCCAAATCCAACTTCTTGTCTAATTTTAATTCCTCAACGTGATCGTCAAGATAAGCTGGTTCCCCTAACAAACGAATCATTTGACTCCTGAAATCAGTTTCGTCTATTATTGGCATAAGTTGGTATAAATCACTAAAAAATCGATCAAGTAATAACCAAATAACTTTTCTTCTAGGGAGCAGGTTTCTTATTTGAGTAAGAAGTTCAAATTGTTCGCCTTGGCCTTCACGACCTTCAAAAAGAGTTCTACAGAAAAATGAACCGCTTTGGTCCAAAACATTGGCCCCTCCAGTAACGAATTTAGAGGACACTTTTAAATTGATTGGGGCTAATTCATCTAAACCATCTCCCACAAGAGCCTTCTTTCTGAAAGTTTTTTCGACTTCTGCATCATTTGCATCCACTTTCAATGCTTCCAATGTTTCCTTATTTACTGTCTGGGCAAGGGGGAGACACAAGTTACGTTCTGCTTCTACTGAAAGCTGAGCCTTTGTGCAAAAAATCAAGAAATAGGGGTCTTTTTTCAAAAAAGTACCCCAACAAAGTGGACCCAAGTTCACACGATCACCGCCTTGCTTAGTCAAATACGGCGAATAACCTTCATAGAAATTGAAAGTCTCGTCCTGCGAGTTGTAAGGATTTATGCCGTAGGTTGGATCAGCAGAAGAAAGGGCTGCCAGAGCCTCCAATGGAGGTTCAAGTGGTAATAAGAGAGCTTCCAACGGGTCATCGTAGGTCCCTCCATGGTTTATATTGACTGTGGGGGGTCCAGACATTGCAGATGATCCACTTAAAGACGCAGAGCTTTCGCTGTGGCCGCCAGGCAGGTTTCTTGGTTCGTTTCCTCGCATCGGGAAGAATTTATGTTGATAGTTTGCTACGGGAGGGGGTGCATTATGACCAGTAGGGCCAGTGGAACCTGGACCACCCATTTGATGTATTGGTGTTTGAATTTGACCACCCATTGGACCACTCATTTGACCACCTACTTGGCCACCAATTTGAATTCCCAGCATTCCTGATGGCATAGTTTCATAGCCATTGTGATGATGATACATTGCACCGTTTGTGAGTGGAGGAGCGGCTGACGTTGGACGAGTAGCCATAGCTACATTGTCATCATTGTATTGATTTTGATCTTCATTTTGATAAGGATTGCTATGACGGGCACTATCGTTTGATTTTTTGCCCGAAGTTTTTGAATTGTTAGAGGTGGATTTTACTGGATCATAATGACAGGTTTCTACACATTTTGCCTTGACACAAGTGTTACAAGGTAGGGCTCTATCACACTTTGTTTTCTTCCTCCTACAGTTGGAGCAAACAAGGGATGGCTTATTTCGCTTTTTCACGATTTTAGATTGTTCATATTCTGGCTTCATCTTTACTATGAATTAATGATCAAAAGAAAGTTTGATGACAAATTTTGAAAATGGTTCGGTTGCAAAAAAAACTTGGATTATTGATAGCAACGTAAAATGAAACGTTATTGTACGGTGCAATAATTAATCTGTCGATCTTAGCTACTTATTTCCACCGGTAAACAGTTTCCAGCGCTTTGGAACGTGTGTGTTTTCAGCCCGTAAATTCAGGGTCCCAGCACCAGAAATTGTGATCACAGTCTATTAATAACAAGAGATAATTTTTTGAGTTTTCTTCCTTTCCATGTAGGGACCTCCTCTACGTACAGGAAAGGAGCTCCGGTCGGCACGGCACAAACGAACCCTGGCCGAGAATAAAAATAAAAATAACCGAAACTGAAAGTGGATGAGGATTTTTTTTATAGGGGTGGCTTTGCAAACAATTTGATATAATAAGAAGACATTGCGTGGAAAGTAAGATAGAGTTGTAGGTGGGGTAGATGAAATTGGAAAGTTGGTGGGGAGGAGGGAGAGCAGATGAAATTCAATGAGAGAAAGTCGAGCTACAGCGATTTGATCTTGTGGAGAGGGGGTCGGCATTTCGGCTATTTTGCTTTATAATTCATTTCGTGTTCTAGACGTCAAACTAACAATAGGGTATATTCTTAGCCCCCGTAAGGATTTATGCAACGATGTATATGTGTTTACAGACCGAGGACAAAAATTTTATGCACCGAAAAATCAATTGGCTTGCCCGATACGGCAAACGGTCAAACGGGCAGTGAAGAGGTGCATAGAAAATTCATGCTGGCAGATCGAATACAACATTGATTGAAAACTCTACACATCTGTGACTGGTTGATTTTCAATGTGGAGGTGTATCTTGAGTGTTTTGAGCGATTTTTTTTTTCATATGTTTCTGTCAGATGAAATCATCTAATTACAAATGCGTTTCGTATAATCACATTACATGGGAATGTACTTTATTTTAACTATATCTAAATGATCTTTAAATACTCCTAAACGATTTAAAATGATTTTAGGCGATTCTTGAATGAGTGAGGACTGATTGAGCTCTAAAAGACGTCTCAATGATGATTGAATAATACCTAACTAAATTAAAGTGATTTCTACATTTTTCTGCATTTTCAACACTATTCATTCTTTCTCATATTACACTTATCCGATAATTGTTTTACAATTCAGCCTCGCCATTACGTCAATCATCGATGCAGCGTTTTGACGCACTTATGAAAAATAACCCAACCATTTTTCCCTTTCTAGTAGCGCTGATAAACTCTTTGCCGGAGCTGAGCCGTTCACTCATTTGAATACCGAATCAAAAGTTAAGTCGTTTAAAAGATCAAATCGGGTGATTTCATCCAAATTAAACCCAAATTTATCGTACCCAGCAATTTCATTTGTATCAGGTACATTCCCTTGCTGCAATGGAATGTTATGTTGTGACTTAGACTTATCGTACTTCATTGTGAGCATCTGATACCAAATCAGATCCACTTCTTTACTGTGAAGGTAGCCGCAATCTTGGCTTAACGGTTGAAGTTCCGATTCCATGTAGGCCTCGGGACAGGTCGTACAAAATCGAGGAGCCAACTGCTCAATATGGGAGAATTTGGCAACCGGTTTTTCAAGAATCTCTATTATTGTTTGTAAATAATCATTTGGATATATTATCTGTGATTGATTCTTGAAAGTTTCGCGGTTTTTCCGATAAAATTCCGGATCTTGAATTGTTTGTAACATGTATGTATGAGTTTTCATTATTTTCCATGCATAGTAATAACGGTTACTAATTTTAGAGATTGCTGCAATTGAAATCTCGGTACATCTTTTGATCAAAAACGAGTTTTTAGCTAACGAAACAAACAGTATTCTATATTCAGGGTCATTCTCCATTTTGGTAATATGATTGGGGTCTTCCATCATTAAAAACATCATATTATTGACCCTAATGCTTAATCCCAATAAAACGATATTCGATTTATGTACCATTTGTTCCATCAATGGATTCATGATGAAATCCAACATAATATCTCCGCCATCAAGTAATTCGAAATAATGGGGCATGAAATTCTGAATGTTGATTAAGAGCATCTTTTTAACGTAAAAAAATGATAATGCAATATCGGTTTCAAGGTAATGAAGGTAGAAATGGAAATAGAGAGAGATCAAAAACACATTGAAAGAGAAATAGATCTTAATTTGGTAATTCTTTCTGAAAGCTTCAACATACTTTGTAGACGTCGACCGCTGTTTTAAACAATCTTTTAAGAGTCCATTTTTCTGATACTGATCGACTTCTAGGGTAGCTAAAAGTTTACTAACATGAGAAAGTTTTGCTCTTCCATTAACATCCAATAATACTTTTAACAATTTTGCTATTGGTTTTATGAATGCGCTGCATCGTTCATAAAATTGGGTGGCAAACATATCCAAATCTTTGTCTTCCACATTACTACCCTCCGGGGTGAAAAATGGTTCCTGGACGTCTGTACTTGACTTTATGGAAAATAATGGATCGCCATATGAGTATGAGTGGAAAAGACTAGAATTGTACAAAAACCACCAAATCTTTCTACACAAATGATTTTCTTTAGGGCATGTCATACCTTCGATTTTGCTTGGATCCCTATTCAAACCCATACTGAAAGCCATTTGAATCATTGTACCATTAGAGATTTGGGCGTCACTTCCATCTACGGCATCACCTTCCTCTGGGGCAAATGCCAGATATATATGAAGGAATAAGCATAGCTGAAGAACCACCAACAGATTCCTTTTCAAAACTTGAAATTGATTCCGACACATTTGTGCCAAATCAATTAAGTCAATGCTGATAGGATTTGAAAGGAGATATTTCAATTCTTGTGCTTCAGGTGAAGGGTCGTTACTGTTGAGTCTTTCTTCATTTACTGAAGCCTTATTAACAAATAAAGAGAGATACAGCATTCGAATTATCACGAGTAAGATACCCAAATAGGCCAAATCTTTTCTGCTGACCACTTTCAACTCTTCAAGGTTGACATCTTCGTCACTTCGAGGTCCTATTAATTGAACGATAGTTTTATTGAAGCATTCCTGGTCTAAGAAAGGCATAAAGGGATACAACCAAGCGAAGTACCGGTCCACTAATTTCCATACTACTCTTTTTTTCGGCATCATAATTCTTATCTTATCTACTAGAAAGAGTTCATTATTAATTTTACCCTCGAAAAAGGTTAATCCTAAAGGTAAAGTACTTTGATTCATTTGGGCTGCTCTTCTTTCTTTGGTTGCTATTTTAATATTCTCGTAAGGTACTACATCTTCAAATCCATTCTTTTCAAGATCCTTCTTCTTAAAGTCCAGTTCTGGCATATTCCCAGAAACATGACTGGAGTAGTTTTGACTGATAATTTTGGTGTTTTCTTTAGATACTTCGTTATTATTATCATTAAACTGTTTCCCCTTGCTATCTTTCATTTCACTCATGTGGTCCCATAATACTCTTAAACATGTATCCTTTCTCATGAGAGATGCACAGGAAAAGGGTCCATAATTAGTTCTTCTATCCCATGTATCTCCATAAACTGAACAATAGTTTTCAAATAAATTGATGCTATCATCTTCATTTAAGTATGGAATTATACCTATGACGTCTGAGAGTTCGGTAGATTTGACACAAGCAGAAAGTGATGCCGCCAGAGGGTTTATAGGCGGTAGTTTGACCTTGTCAGTGAATTCAAACGACGATTTATAGTCACTAAAACTCGGGGTGGAAGACGGAATACCAAAAGAATGGCTAGAATAACTTCCATTTCTTAAAAATGGTAAACTGTTAGGATCTAAGTTGCCTACACTTGGTTTCCTATGGAAATGGGATTTCATATCAGAAGAAATCCAAGAATTAGCAGTGTTTTGGTTGCCAGGAGTGGAAGGATTAGGAAGAGGGGTATACAAATTATAGGAACCAGAATATGGAGAAGGAGCAGAATTAGAAAGACTTGAAGAATCTTTATTTGGATGCAAGAAGATTGGCGTTTTTATGGTCGGATTTAGTAATTGTCTAGTAGGATTTGAATCACCAAGGATCGTAGTTGGGGGCTCATTCGAACCTTCACTTAGCTCAGTTGGATTTGTATTGTCGGATTTTACGGAATGATGTTCAGTAGATGAATTTGAAGGCGAAATACTAGAAGATCGAATGCCTTGAGTTTGATTTGAGTTAAGGGCACTTTCAATATGAGAGAGACGATGGTTCAAGGCTTCAAAGGTAGATCTGGAAATCATCACCATGTCAGGATTTTCTACCAGGGATTTCAGTTCATTTTGTGTCTTCACAGTATGCACTTGGGGGTTACTGTGATTCAGATTGACCGATTTCATTGAGTTTGACATATATCCGTCATTTGGGGTTTTCTGGATTTCATAGCCTTTGGTTGTGGGGGGGGAACGATTCGAAATTTTTTGCTTTTTTGTTTTTATTTGGAGTGGAGTCTTAGCGCTTGTGACGTATATGGGTTGAGTCTCATATGGTCGAGATAGCTTGGTATTCAGAGAGCCTGATTCATAATTACAGCCGGTATTCAGGCCTGATTTGATGCATTGTGAACAAGGAATTTCTCTATCACATTTAATCTTCCGTTTTCTACAATTTTCACACGCCAAAGAAGGACGTTTTCTCCTCCTTATAGGTTTAATTCCTTCTTGCTCTGGAGCACCCATTATGGTAAGTTTCAAACCAATATCAGTTGAGTTTAAGTTACTTGTAGTGGTATTTATGATTACTAACGGGACATCGAAATTCCGGAATTAACCTGCGTTTAAGAGAGACAATTTCCTTCGGGATAGTTCCCGATTGGGCAATTCCGGCACTCGGAAGATACTAACAAAATTTGAAAGATCTAACGGGTATGGAAATGAAAGTGGCAAATTATGGGGTACGTAGGTGGCAGTGTTTAGTGGCAACAATTAATGAATGACCGTAAGAATAAACTGTAAAAGATTTTAAAAGAAGTTGAAAGAAAGATGAGAGAGAAGTTTAGTAGCAAGTAGATTTAATTCGCCTTAATCGTGAACAAATATCGTTTGTGAAAGGTAAAATTATCTCCGGATAAATTCGACTCCGAGAAGTGATTTACATGTGTTTTGCTTTAAGAAGTACATCTTGATCGTCTTTAAGTTTACGATATTATTCTTGATCTATAATACCATTCTGGATGTCATTCATACTCATTTCTATATACAAGCTAACTAATAAATATCATTGAAATACTTTATCCATAGGCAATTCACTGAAAAAATTGAAATAAGAACTATCTTCAAAATTAGCAAATCCTCCTTGTTCTTGACTAAGACCCAGGTGACTGGTTTGGGCATTAAGCATATCAAACCATAATGAATTGATTTCGTCTTCATTTCCAAAATTAAAATCATGATATCCACTGTTAATTTGGGTAGCATCAAAAGATTCAGGGAAGCTACTACTACTACCCACATCACTGCCAGAAGTCGAAGGGGGACTCAATATCTCAGTCGATGAAAAAGTGTTTATACTGTCATCTGAGATATGAAGGTCTCTTTTCTGAAGTAATTGTATGGTCTCTTCACAAGTACAATGTTTATTAACCAATCTCTCGGCCTCTTTCAAAGATGCCTCAAATGTCGAATTAAGATCTCCTATCATTTCTGAAGATAATGGCATTTGCTTTGGTTTTGTCGGGTCTTTCACATATTCCATGTAAAAATCTTGTTTAGTGGCTTCCTTCATAATGAATGCCAAACTTCTTGTAGCACCCCATGCATAGTAATAATCTTTACTAAGATTCCTCAACACGAACATCATAACTCTTGCACAGCCCTCCATGTTATCTCGAAAGGTGATTAAATCTGATGTGAATTTCCTGGTTGCTTTGTCAGTTTTCCATTTGAACTGAAACCCAGGTTCCAGTCGAAGAGCTAATATATGTAAATTGTTTCTGGTTATTGCTGCAACCAAAACTTCAGCGGTTCGATGGATTAGTTGAATGAAACTTGGATTGACGAAAACTTCCAAAGAGGGACCAAACAATTCATGTGGAGCATGAACCAAGGCCATGACAGTAGGCATTATGTCTACCACAGTCTCCTTAACCAACTTTTTCAAATAAAAGAAGGCCAATTCAGGACAATTTTTCTTTTCAAAATCCAAATAAAAATGGTAATACATTGAGATCCGGAAGGATTTTAAAGAGCACAATATTTTGAACTTCAAAGCTTTGGAGAACCGGTAACTATAACTTTGATCTTCTAGAATATTGACATAATCAGAGAAATGGCCAAAGACTCTAGGGAGAAAGGTCTCCAATGCATTTAAATGAACAGTCAATTCACTATATTTGACACTTTTGTTCACGTTCAAAATCATTGGTAACATTTGGGCGAATGGACCATTAAGAAGATTTTTACAATAATAATGACAATTACAAATGAAGCTCTCCACCGTTGAATTGTCCAAATTGGCACTTTGAATATCATCAATGGGTAATTCGGTATCATAATAAATATCGCTGGAAGAAAGAGGATTTCCGAATGTATAACTGCAAACAAAATCAGATATAAGTAGATGGTACCAAATTTTACGAGCAACATTATTCTCTCTAGCATTAGGTAAGAGATCACCACATTTTTCAGGCTCTCTATTCAAACCCAAAGAATAGGCCATATGAATCAACATTCCGTTGAAAGATTGTGCATCCCCACCATCGGCACCATCTCCTAGTTCAGGAGCATAAATGTGATAATTTCTGATGAAAAAAGTTGCCTGCAACACTGGAAAACTGGTCTTTCTAAGAATTTCAAATTGACTGATACACAATTTGGATAAGTCAACAAATTTAGGTGAAATAGGATGAGCCATCATAAAATCAAATGATTCTTTATAGGAAGAATCGAGCTCCGCTTGCTCTCGGGCACTTTTACATTTGACACAGATAAAAGCAAAGCGAAGAAATATAAGAAACATAGATACATAGGCCAAATCCAAACGATTAGATACCGTAAATCTTTTGAGTTTTTCATCTCGATCTCCACGAGGTCCTATGATTTGAACGATTTTCAGCGTGAAGTCTTCTTGATCTACGAATGGGATAAATGGCACTGCTACTTCAAAAAATTTATCAATGTACATCCAAGTAGCTCTTTGAGTAGGCAAATGATCTTCAATTATTTTAATCAATTGCTTTTCTCTAGAGATCAGGGATGTATTGTTCAAGATCCCGAAATCAAAGTTAAATTGATAATTTTTCGTTTGGGATATCACAGAATCCTCTGGGGTTAGATCTTTCGCTGGGTATGGCCGAATATCATTGATTCCATCGGATTCCATTGCCTTTTCCTCAAATTTTTCGGAATCGGAAGCTCTTGAATCCAGAGGCTGTTCTTGTTTTTGGGAGCTTATATAATCTTTTAAGCTCAGAATGACTTTATCCTTTCTCAGTAACGCTGACCACAGTAATGGCCCACAATTAGACCTTCTTGAAGTACCATTTGTGTAAACACATACATAGTCTTCATAAAAATTGATGGCATCGTCTGGGGATCTATAAGGGTTATAACCGTCTGGATCATTGGATATAGTACAAAGCTGGCATAATTTTTCCAGCAGATCTATCTTGTACGAGTTGGATCGCTTGCCATTGATTTCTTCATTACTGGTGGCACACTCCAGGAATACCCCGATTGAAAACAGATAGTCTTGATCTCCGAAGATCACTCTTCCAGGGTCTGAGGGTGAATGGGTAATTAGGTGTGGCATGGTTACTCGAGTGATTGTTTGATTATACACAGTTATTCCTCGGCCAAGGACTTTCAAATTTTCTTCCTGGACTTCAAACGATGAATCACCAAAGCCATTTACAACTACAAGCGGCTTGGAATTATCTTCGGATCTATTATCAAGTTGGCGTTCTAATTTAGCAAGCATCGATTTTAAAGCATCGAATTCAGATTGCTTCACCATAATCATTTTATTACCCTGGTTAGAGGCTATCAGTGTTTGTACCGGTGGCAATATTGTTTGGTCATTGTGGCTATCCTTTGGAAGCTTCAGCTTCGGCTTCGCGCTGATGATCCCCTTCAAATCATTGAAAGTAGCTCCATGACTGATTACAGGATGGGCTTTTGCATTTGTAGGCTTTTTGGAGTTTTTAAATACTCGGTAACTGTCGTCTGGAGAAGTCCAATTGGTTTCAAAAACACATTGATCCTTGATATTGTTTTTAGTACACAGTTCACATGGACTTCCTCTGTCACATTTCACCTTCCTCTTTCTACATGGTTTGCAGACCAAACTGGGTCGATTCCGCCTCTTTTTGGAGCAGTCATCCAGCTGATTATCCTCCATAATCAAGATGCACTTATCAGGATATTCTCTGAACGTATTATAGCCTTCAAGAGGTGTTTCTTTTTCCAGGGTCTGATTTAAGTAGCTATGTAATCATCTACTAAAATGTATAGCTCGCAATGGCGGAAGTTCGGCGCGATTTCCGTTTTAGGAAACATTAGTTATCTCCGTGGGATGACTTAGTTAAGCTTTTAGTGACGGAAATTATGGGGGGGGCAAAAATTCCACATATACGGCTAAACCAGAGATTAAACGTCCCAATTGCCTTGCATGATACATTTATGTTAATCTAGAACTGAATTAAGTGATCTCTGGTATAACACTTTTAGCATGCTAGGAGTGAAAATTCCTATGGGCGCTGTTAAAAAGACATCGGGCGCATTTTCTGCCTTAGATCAAAAGGGTCTTTAAGCTTCTAAAATCTACCGAGCTGATGCAGAACGGGTTGTGTAGAGAGGTTTAAAAAGTGGAGAAGCGAAGCAAATACCAGAATGATGAGTTGAAATGTTTTTTTTAGAAGCAGTGGACACTTTTATAGTAACAAGGTGACGTAGGTGATAGCCAGCTCTGATTCGAAATAAGTGCCCTGCTGGTTGATCTTGTGACCCCATTTTGGGCCAGAATGCTGTTTGCAGCTACGATTATTGAGCAGAGTCGTCGTTGAATAAAATTCTAGGATGAGTACTTCAACAAATACATACTGCAAATTCAGCCAATGAATGGTGATGAGTAATTTTGACTATACAGATTGGAAATACTAATTACTGATTATTCAGATTGTGAACAATAATTATACATACTACGCTGATTGTTGGTGCAGTAATAATTTCGGATTATATCTTGGATTCTAGACTCGATGAGTTAGCTTTCCTATCTAGTGCTCTTGTCTATAGAGCCGTTTTATTTTTTTACGGGGCCAATTAAGGTCGCAGGTTTTATAATGCTTATGAATTCCTTCACCATGAGTTTTGTTGAAGTGTTTCAAGATGTTAAGTGATATCCAGAGTTTACTATCATTCATTTGGGTGTCAAAAAGGATAATGGATTTGATTTAATGATCATCATCATGTTTTTAATCATTCAATCATCATATTCTTAATCATCCTATTCTAATTACCCATCCTACTCTAATTGTCCAAGTAAATTGTCGTTCATTCTACCCCTTTTCTATAGAGTTTAAAGTAAAGTATATAGCAGTTAACCCCGGAATTCGAATTGATTCGAGACGGGTTCAAGGTTACAAGGTGGTCCTATTTTCCTAATTTTTTTGTATTGATGGTGATTTTACAGCCTCTATTCATCTTCAGGCATCCACTGCTCCGTATGTAGTCAGATCTTCATCGTTCAAAAGCTCAGATTGGGCATATTTATCATCACTATTGTAAAGGAAAAATTGCACGAAAATGGTGAAATCAAGTCCTAAAGTTCCCAATGAACCAGCCAACCAAGACAGGTTGACCCACAAGTAATACCAGCTGGTGTCAATGGCCAAAATAGAGATCACATAGGTCAAATTACCTAAACAAGCAAACAAAAAGAACATAAAAGAGATACCATCACACAGCTTCCGTTTATAATTCAACAAAATTTGTGGTACTCTGGACCCCAAGTACAAAAATGCACATAACCAGCCAAAAAATTGAGCCAAAGGATCATATTCAAGGGTTGGCTTAGGGTCCAGAGGGTGCTTCTTATGCTTTTTAGCCCCATTTAGATAGGAAATGTACCATCCCACAAGGCCAGCACTAACAACCAAGGCCACCATGAGGGTGTTGATCGCAGCAGACTTGACTCTTGACATGGGGACATCTTCTTCATCATCGACAGAATTAAGACGAGGGGAGTCCCTTGATAAAACCGTTTCCAAAACATCTTCATTCATGGGGTTTGCTGGAGATAAGTGAATTAAGTCGGCATTTTCACCGTGACCATAGACAAGACATTGCCACAATAATACGATATCAGCCAAAGTATAATATATAGCCAAAATAATCATGGTGGGGAGTACACCTTGAATGACGGAGCCCAAAACGTTAAAGACATCACCAGCAAGCCATAAGATGATAAAAGTGAGAGACAAACCCTCGGAGGATTTTCTTCGGAAGTTCTCATAGATCTGAGGAGCGAACACAATGATCCAACATGCCAAAGATATGGAGCCCGTTATTCCGGAGATGGCTTGAGCATCTATAATGATCGGCGGAGGGGGGACCATCAGTGTTATTTTTTCCAGAAATGGAGGGAAGCTAGTGTCACAAATGAATGGCTCCTGAATGGGCAGAAGGTATAATACTAGCGGGATGTATTCAATGTGCTAGTTTCCCGTGTCAGCGTCAAGTGATAGCAGTTGCTGATGAAGAACTGAAAGGTGAAAAGTTGCCAACTGAAAAAAAATTGCTAAAGTGGAGTGCATGGTGCATGGGAGATATGCAGGACAAAACAGAACCTTCTATGTGCGGCGAAGACTCAGCGGGACAAGCCGAAGCGATCAGTGAGTGATGGCGGAAGAAACCGACAAAGATAGACCACGAGGAGGGAATGTAGACTGCATTATCCGAGTTGTTTGAATCCTTAAGATGGCGATTACACGGTTCTTTTGCAAGTTTCCCCATTTCTCTATTCTGCCAAAATCGCAAGATGCAAATTCTTTCGACCCGCCCAGCTTCCTTAACTAATCGGCTCTACTTTTGGTGCAAGTATGTCCATTTCATCCATATCATCCCTATCATCCCTATCATTTATATCATCTTCGTTTCATACTATTAATATCATTAGATCATTCATGTAAATGTCAATGTAAACCACTTTGTCCGTCTCTCACCTAATTCATCTTCTTCATCTATTCCATGTATTATCCTTTAGATCGTCTCTTACCCTCCCCCTCTCTCTCTCATCCTCTTCTCCTCTCAAGACATTTGTTCATGTGCAGCGCAAACCTTCCACCAGCTATCTTACGACCACAATTGTCACAGATAAAGTACCTCGAGGTCTCAGATGTCTTGAGTTTCTGCTTATCCTGCCCAAATATATCCTTCCCGTCTGATTTGTTATAAGGTTGAACCCCTCCTAGAGGCCCATTGTCCACCGTCAGGGCAATAGTTTTGTGACGCGAGAGACAATTTAGCGTTTGTTGGTGGATCAAGTTATTCAAAAAATCTTCGAAAAGAGAGGCAGCCTGGAGTTAGTATTACGATACAAAATACACTAAAATGGATCCTTTCAACATCCATCTCCCCTCAATGGTGTTACTGTACCTCCACCCCCACATACAAGCACCTCTAGCGTAACATATTCCTCAGACATGACGCTTCTTCAAGTTCTCCAACCCAGTTTTCCTCGTGGAGGCCCTAGAAAAAATTCCCATCGCACATCGAAATCCATCAGAGTATGTGCAGGAAAACACCCTCCATATATGATTCCCTTACTCTTGATCTGAGTCTGACTGGAGATTTGATCAAATGGATTACGAAGAAGATGAAGTTCAGGACTGGAAAATCTTCAGCTCTGTAGTAGCCAGTGGCCAGGATGTAGTCCCTAAAAGAGGTGACAAAGATTTCGAACCTGAGGGAACCGATTTGCAGGCTCAACAGTTGCAAGATTCAAGAAATGCCATGTTCGGTGCTTTGGAGGTAGTTAGAGGTTACTCTGATAAACAAGAATTGGTGGGTGTTTGGTTCCCAGAAAGATTCCAAGTATATGTACCATATCTAAAGGGTCCCTATTTCAAAGACTGTGGTTCCAGTGAGTCATTTGGACCTATTCATGGGGCCTGGCTTCATTCTTGGGAAGGGTTATATCTCTGTGAAAGAGGCTCTATGAGAATATACTTGTCAAATGATCACTTTACTCGGTGGTTGGACACTTGTAGAGAGACTAATTCTGTCCTGATTAAATTCAACTATGCTCAAAGGTTACTAGCCATGTCGTTGGGTCATTTTTATTGTTACTTGACTCCAGATATCTTGGATCAGTACTTAGTTTATGCTTACTTAAAGCGTTTAGGGTATATTGTCATGCCCTTCCAGCCCTCTGACTGGCAAAACGCATACCAGAATATGATAAGATCCTCTAGTCGTCACCTGAATCAATGTTGTTGGACAAAATGGGTCAGTTCATCGTGGTTAAATTCTACCCAACCAGGAGTTCTAAAAAGACAGCATTACTTCTCTTATAAATCGATCTATAAAGATATCCAGTTAATTCTGGCATACTCTACTTACGACTCATTGAAAACGAAAACGAATACGTTTAATACTTCAACAGATAATCCCCAACTTCCTGGTATATTTCGATTTGATGTCTGGCAACCACAACCCAATTTCTCCAAGAATAATCCAGGGACTCCAGGATTCCAAATTGCTATATTCAATACTGGAACCAGTAAGTTCCCTGATTTGGAGCAGATTTTTTCCCTATTCGATGTATCAAAATTGAAGTCAAATGGTGATAAACTGGAAAGAAAGGCTATGAAAAAGAGTCTGGGGAAATCAGAGGTAAAGAGTAAGAGACAAATAAGACAGGAAAAACAGAGCCAAAGACTTGCAAAACTCGATTCAGAGACCCAAAAAAGGGTGGAGTATCTTAAGAAAAGAAGCAGTCAGTGGAAATTCGGTGCAAGAAGCTTCACATTGGCAGTTATTGACAATGGAGTGATTAATTTTGTCACGTTGGCGGAGGGAGATTTCTCTCTAAAGGGGTTGAACTTGGAAGAATTAGATGCTTTAAGGGATACGGATTGTCATGGACTTGTTTCCATCGATTGATAAAGAGGGATATAGAGGGATATGGAGGTATATATACGTAGAGAGGGTGTATTTCTATCTTTAGATAGTACGGGTTGATTTTATAGAGACTTAAACAGCACAATACGATTTCGATAGCTAAATTTCATGAATTATGATGTCATTCGTGTATTCTATAAATGCTTTTCTTCTCTTCTCTTCCATCTCCTCTTCTCTTCTCTCTCCTCTTCTCTTCTCCCCTTCTATGCATGTTGTCTTACTCTGTTCCTTGCAGGACCAAGCAATTCTTTCGATAATTGTTCGATTTCTTCATTACGTTTCGTTCTTGAACGCTTTTCAAAATACTGAAAGCATTCTTCACTTAATTCATTCAATTCAGATTCATTTAGCTTGTAATTGACCCTATTTTTAACCATCCATTGGGTCCAATTAAGAGCTGTTTCGGCATCAGCTCTGAACCATACAGCCATATACAGATTGAAAGACGTTCTTAAAAACCGTGTAGCTGAAGTTGACGTCCTAGTTCCCCCGTAATGAGTAATACTATCAGTGGCAAGCTTGTAATCGGTAGAGAACAAATCACTTTTCACCACCACATTTGCTTTTACTACATCAGGAACGATTGACTCTACTTCCTTCTTGTTGTGATGGCCACCTTGAGGATATTTCACCAAAAGTTGTCTTCTAATGAAGAGGTTAAGTAGAGATTCACCTTCAGAACTGAATCTGGTCATAGTAACCCCCAATCCAGCCCTGATCGCTGGGGTAAATGTCGGAAATAAGTGTTCCAACAAAGATTTATCATTGATTATGAATGGAATTTTGATGAGATTATCACCCTGGGTGCTGGATTTATCACCGATAGGAGAGAACATGGAATACTCTGTATCATTGATGCCAAAATCAGGAAACTCTAGGTTGATTTTCTCCTTTTCTAGCCTAACGAGAAATTGATCAACCGATGTTAACGTTTTGACCACTTTTTCGATATCAAGGGCAACAAAATTAAGTACTTCGAGTGGCCGACGGTAAAAATGCATCGATAATGCCTCGTGCAACTTCAATTGACCGTTATTGGTGTATTGACTGTCCTTTACTGTGTACTTATTGAGAGGATCTCTTTCATATTGAGCCACTATTATGTCCTCCAAATCTGCCTGGTCCTGGTTGGTGAACTGACCCTTTTTGAGGGGTAAAACACGAGTGTCGATATACTTTCTTACACACCATTTGATGACTTTTTGACCCAAAATTCGGGCATCTTCAGTTTGGAAAGCACTTAAAACTGGCTGATTATCCCGTTCGAATCGAATTCCTTTCCGTCCAAACTTGGGGATAGATTTTCCGATTTTATCAATGTTCGTCGCATCATGTTTGTCAGAGAGTCCTACAAACAAACCAGGCGGTTTTTGAAACAAATCAATGTCCCAAAGACGCTTGATTTCTGAGTCACTTAATGACACAGCTTGGTAATTTTTCGGCGGAGCTTGTTCACCCTTCTTGGATCCAAGCTTTGCCTGGTCAAGGATGTTTAAAATGGTGTCCATAGTGGACACAGAGGTAAGGTCTTTAAAGGTCAGGTCATTCTTGGAAGCGGTATTTTGGAAAAATTGGTCTGGCAAGGCGGTTGAAGATTTAAGGAGATCTTTTTCCGCATTGTTCGTTCTTTGGGGTGTTGGAATCATCTTGCCCCAATCACCAGACGGCTTAGATCCATAGCGCCGTATTACAGCCCAGGTCCTGCCTTGGGTTCGAAGCTTCAGCATGGAGAAAAATGGATTTCGGGGTCGGAAAAGTTATGCCGGTCTATGTGCAGGAAATGAGTTGGTAGAAGGAGATCGAGATCGAGATGATGAATGAAGAAAGGGTATCATGGAATAGGTATGGAACAGATATGATGTGATTGTAATAGATATGGAAATGATATGACGTTATTGGAAGACGAAGGTGCAGAAGTTCACACAGCTGGATTAGTCGGTTCACGTTTCATAATTGTGACTTTATTTTGATTCGGCTTTTTAGCTGTCTCTTGATTAGCTTTCTCCATATCCCTCACCGTTTCACTTGGCTTCTTTGCCGCCTCTTCTTCTATTTCTGCTCCGTTTTTTGGGTTCTGTCTTCTCTGCTGACACAGTTGCATTGTCATTTCTTTCAAAATGATTGACCGTTTTTTCCTTACCGTCAACAACGTTCTTTGTATGACGGTTTTCCTCATTCTTGTCCTTATCCTTGGTGCCATGAGATTTCCCTTGGTTATCATTTCTTGGCTGTTTCTTTACTGCATTTTGATGTTGAATATCTTTCGTAGTAGTCTCTCCACTTTTAAATCCAGCTTTCGCTTTGGCTGCAGATTTTTTGCTTTTGCTTTTGCTTTTGCTTTCTTTCGAGTTCTTGGCCTCTCCTTCATTATCTTTGTTATCTTTATTATCTTTATAATCTCTATTATCTTTCTTTTCCAAAAGAACTTCTTCCTCTTTATCTCTTTTCTTCTTGTTTCTCTTCTTCCTCCGACTTTTAGTAGTAGTAGTAGTAGTCTCTGCTTCGATAGTTTGACCTGATAATTGATTCTTTCCTTGATTTTGACCAGATGACTGATTCTTTCCGTGACCATTTTTCCCTCTTCTCTCCAACCCCCCCAGTTCTTGGGGTTCATCATGACGTTGGACATTTTCTACTACTTCTTTCCCCTTTTTCAGTGATTTACGATTCCTTCTAGATCTTTTCTTCTTCTTGCTAGAAAGTTCACTAGATTCAGTTTTCTTCCCTGACTGCTTTGAATGGTTCTTATCATTAATAGGTTGCTTCTTAGAAAGTCCAAAACTACTGATCTCTCCGTTTAGATACTTGGTGAACTCTATGAAAACTTCCTTATTCTTGAGTCCAGAGGTGCTCTTTGTAGGGTTCCAATTGGAGGGCATATCATTGAAAAATGGGGCATTCATTATCATAGGAACCACCAGATCATTGGTGTTCAGTTCAAAAAACGGTTTACCCTTGACATCTTGGATGAATGAATCCTTTTCAGCGATTGTTTTGAATAAGATGTAACATCTAGAATATACGGGAGGTTCATATGCCTTGTCTGAGTTCAAACCTTTACAAAAATACCATTCAATCTCTTGCTTGTTTAATGATGGAGAATAGCTTTGTGCTTGTTCCCAGAATTGTTGTTCGGAAAGAAGGGGAGGAAGCAATCTTATAACGATTTTTAAGCATGGAGTATTTACTTTTGTAATATTTGGAGGATCTGGATTTGTATTGGGCCCAGGTGATCCTATTGTTGCCCTTCTAGGTGCTATAATAGAGGCCATCTTGGCAATTCCACTGTCGAATTTTGCTACTCTTGTGTGAAAAAAATCTACTGTTACAAATATCTACGCACTAAAATTAATTTTACTGAGCAAGTGGAAAGATTAGGAGGGAAGAGACATCAGAGGGAGTCACAGGTAAGTTGGATAGGAAAAACTATAGAGTGATAGTTGGTAGGTTACATGATACAATTGGTGTCAATAATATTTCCATATATATTAGTTCTCCATCTTTATATTAGTTATGTTTATAGCCAACTGTTCGATATTATTGTTATGAGTGCTTGGGATCTCTCACTCTCTGCATTTCGTTTACTCTGAAAATTTTCTAAAACCAATATCTGAATACTACAAATATCGAATATCGAATATCAAAAATCTACAAATACATCTTAAAAAATCTACTAAAGTCCATAAAAATCGACAAAATCTGCATAAAACATCAGTTAAAATATACTAAAATTTGCCAAAAGCTGGTAATTTGAAAGCAAAATTCACCCTTGAAACACACACTCAAGTATAATTATAACAGTCTCCCTCTCCCCCGCCCCACAGTATGAATGCCCTCCAAGGTTTTCTACAACTGGTAAAGGCTGCTTCCACCCCGTCAGATATCGAAAAAATACTCTCGGTGAATATTTCTAACCCAAATCTCGCTCAAATTAATGAGTTGTGCATGGAAGATCAACAATTGAACGCCCTAGTGGACTCACAGGGCCTCTTTGATGAACACTGGTTAGCCTATAACGAAGTGGTGATATCTTTCATCCAATTGGCCCGAGATCTTAACCCTTGGTCCATTCTTGAACTGTTTGATTTATACGCCAGTTTCTTAAATAATCTTTCAGTTGCCTTCAATAACCAAACTTATGGCCATTTGTTAACTCCATTGGTCAGAAGCACCATTCAGGTGATAATTCCAATGGCCAAGAGATTGGATTTCCAGATGTATTATAAGGAAAATTGTGCCCAACCCCGGTTAACCTATTTGGCGCTGATTTTACTCAAAATGTTTAATCACATTAGATCACTGCTGGCCAACGCTACTGACGGTCCAGCAAAGATGAAAGTCACCATCATATTACTCTTGGGTAACAACCTTTGTCTGATATACTTCAAGCTTCAAAACCCTTTGCTCTGTCAAAACATTTTCTCTAACATGAAAAATGCCAATCTTAAATTCCTGTCGTTCCCAGCAAATGAACAAATACAATATCGGTACTATCTTGCCCGGTTCTACACTATTAAGTATCAATTTCCTGATGCTTATATCCACTATAAATGGTGTTTGGAATCGATGTGGGCGGTTCCAAATCATCCAAACTTTGCTCGTATTTTGAAATATATAATACCAGTGGGGATCTTAATGGGTAAATCACCGAATTTTGATGCGATCTATGGTAAATGTAACAGCAGCAATTCAACAAATATTGAATTTATTTCTGTGTATCAAGAGTTATGTGCAGCGATTAAGAGTGGGAACCATTGTTTGCTTATAACATGTCTCGACAAACATCAAGACTATCTATTACTGGTTGGGCTATATATTCCCTTTGGTCAAAAGACTACCATCATTTTGATACGAAATTTGGTGCGGAAAGTTTGGCTCACTTTAGGGTCTCGACAGAGGCTTTCATATGAAGATGTCGCTACAGCTTTGAGGTTAAGTATGAAAGATTCAGCCCAGATCGATGCGTTCACCTTTATTTCACAACCCGTACAGGTTCTGGCTGCTGAAAATGTACTTCTAAGTCTTGTAAATCAAAATTTACTCAAGGGGAAATTGTTTCTGGTAAATAAATCCATGAGTTTGGCTAAGCTTCATGTTTTCCCACCAATGCTGCAACTGAATTTTGTACGGTTTGGGCATGGGCTGGAAACTGCTATGAATATTGATGACAAATGGATGAATGATATATAGAGTAATAGAGTAATCTGAAAAGTATTATACGATAGAGGAGACAACAGTTTTTAAAGTAAAGAGCATCGAAATGAAAACTCAATTAATAAAACAATAGGTATCCATTAGATAAAAGCACTATAAATCAAACGTCAAGGTCGTATTACTTGTGTTGCAAGAGAAGCAATTAAGCAACTGAATGTCACGAGACGAGGTGGAATACCAATAAACAACATATTTTGATTATGAGCCATTTAAGCAATTGGCTAGTTTAGTATGAGCTCTGCGTCCCGCTGAGTCCGAAACGAGCCGCAAATAATATAGGGGTCATTGCCATGGAATGTCAAAACAAGGAAACCAACCCCGTGTTGTGAAAATGGAATAAGGCTTCACATTTCCGTTTAGGTATAATTCTTCGTATAACTAAATGGTATCCCTTTAGGCAGTAGGCACCGCTGTCATTTGCTAGGCAACTGTCTGCGGCTTCTTTGAGGCGGCAGAGAAGCCGCTAAAGTGGCGGGGAAAAAATGAGAATATTGATGTTTTTAGGGCCAGCGGATATTAATCTCCGGAGGGTTTAATTCTAGAGAAAGACTGCTAGAGAGCTCTGGAAAGTTTTGTTGATGGTAGGCGTGTATGAGTAATATCTTGGTCTACCTTTACCTGTAATTTTCTCCTTCTTTTCTTGCCTTTACTTACTTTTCTTGTCTATTACTTTACCGTCAGTTTACCCTTTGTCCTCCCCATATTTCGGCACAACGGAGATGCCGCAATTTTATGTGTCACTCCGCACGCCATTGTGTTGCTTGGCGCGGCGATAGATTTTTGCACCCACAATGGCTTCTGAGCTGAGCCATTGGACAGCAAACGTGATATATAAGGTGGAAAAGAAGGTCAAACTGTAATCTTAGAAGGTTACTTGGAAAGTCACACCCAAATATAAATTCATCTTCAATATGAATCTTTTCCTGCTTCCATCCCATGTTATTGATGACATTTTAATGTTGCTTGACGCAAACTCCGCTGTTGTTTTGGGCCAGGTTTGTAAAGTGTTACACCAAGAAGTTAATGCCAGGTTATACCGTAAACTCATGGTAGTATCACTGCCAGTTACTAGTGTACAAAATAACAGCTACACTATCATGCATTGTTCCAAAATATCATTATTAGTGGAAACACTTCGAACGTTCCCCACAAACTGTAATCTTATACAAGAATTAATAATAAGTACCCAAATTCATGACACCGTCAACGATCCCTATTTGGAATTGTACAAGTTATTACAAGAGTCAAGTCTGCTTGAAATGGTAGAAAATTTAGACATTGATAATTTAAGAGCATTCCAATCAATTACTCAAGTGCAACCAGCCATGAAAGTTCTTCGTGAAGGCGACTACGAAATGGAGGATTATTCTCTTGTCCCTATGAGTTGTTCGGCCATGAAGTTAAAAAACAGATGTATATTCGATTACGATGAGCTTTTAAGGCTTCCAGTAAATTCACACGTAAATGAATTGTCAATCATGATTGATACCATTCCCCCAGTAAGTGTGCCTTCAATACTGGATTTTGTGCCAAGTTTAACCACTCTTTATCTTAATCTGCCAGCAGCAACTTTAGCATTCGTCAACGGAAACAGTCCCAAATTAAATTTACATACTCTTTCCTTAACAAACACTCATACTCTTCAAGACTTTGGTTCCAAAACAAGACTCGACTCGAGGTTATCGTATAGATTATTAAGTCAAAGAGTTAATATGGCCCAATTGAAAAACCTTGAATTGAAAGTAAACTGTGATTTACACAATAATTGTGAAAATCAATGTATTTATTCGTTCTTCCAAGTTTGGGCAAGAGATAGCTCTGAAAATAATCTTGAAAGACTTGCACTTATTAATTTCAAACTGAACTCTTCAAATGGCAATTTGCAGCAATTTGCAATGTTGTTGAGTGATATGCCATCGCCAATTATTCAGAATCTTAAAGAACTTTATGTAAATTTAGATGAGTACACGAGATTGAAGGAGACACCATCGATTCCTGCCGAAGAAGAAATTTACCAATTGGACTTCCCGACTCTCTTACGGAAATTAGCTCTTTCGAATGTCACGAAGCTTAGTTTGCCTGATTTTTTCAATACCTGGCTTGGAGCATTAAAACATTCTCCGACGAGCAACTCTGAAAACATTTTATGGCAGTTTTTAGTCAATGGATGCTCATGTAGCAGCTGCGATGAAAATAGAGGTATTTTTCAGGCATACGCTAATCTCGATGAACAGAATTCATACAGTCACAAATTCGGTGGTGTTAAAAATTTGCATGTATCTCCAGTGTCCAAAATTGATTCTACTAGACGGGCAAACTTCAAGTTTTTAAACCATTTAGTCTGCTCCTGGAAAAAGCGGTTAAACTTTTCCCACAAGAATCTTTTTACTGTCAATTCTGCATTGAAGATGAAGCTGCGGCCCATCGATTTATCCAATGAAACTGTGGAAGCGTCATTTATGATGTCGCTAATGAAGCATCTGTTCTTAGACGATTTGTTGCAACAGGTTGCAGAAGAAACCAAAATTACAGAATTGAATTTGGGAGGTATATTTATTGATCTAGACCAAATCGAACGTACGTTGAAAGCGATTTTCTGATAATCTCTAACAGTATATAATGATAACTTACATAACGAATGAAATGCAGCATCTATAAAAAGGTCGGAATGTCCTGCATGTAGTTAAAGTAGTGGATCGATCCAAGGTTAAGGTTCCAAGGGGTTGAAGCAACAAAATCGTATTACAAGGGAATTTATTATTCTTCTATATTTCATGCCATCAATTACGAGTTTAAGTCAAGAAAGGTTGGCTACCTTCAAGGCCCGGCTTTGGCAAGCAGGGGCTATTGGAGCATTGGAGGGTTCTTTGGTCGGAATTTTGAGTGGATGGTACATTATGCATGGGAATAACCACGGTAAGAACGCTAGATTGTTCTCTCTTTCTTCTAAAGCTATGTATATAGTATCATGGTGTGCTGCGGGAATTGTGTTTTCTACGAATGTTGAGAAGGGAAAGATTAAAAAGCAAATGCTTAGGGATCAACTGGTTAGGAAGGAAGCATTTCTTCAAGAGGAGCTTTCCGCAGTAAGGGATAATTAAGGTATTACGGTATACAAATTGAAAACAAAGCAGGTATCAACCTTGTAGAATCTATAAAATTGTTTGTAGCGGCCGATATCGTCGCCGATTCTTACATTTATATCTGGAGAGAACCAATGAAAACTCCCGAAAACTTGCCTAATTGAGAAATATTTTTATTTTGACCGCCCCGACAATTAATGCCGATCAATCGATTACAATGTTTAAATTTCGGATCATAAATTTCACATATATTGTTTCTCTAATTAAGTTGGATAAATAAATGTCTTATCCTGCAAATCCGTAAGATCAAGAGATGCGATATTAACTGCAACTTTGTGCCCTTCATCGTCTTTAACGTAACCGATTTTTTCCTGCTCACTGAGTTGTGCCTTTCTTGCCTTATTTCTTCTGGCTAAGATCCACCAAGTAATGGCAATTAAAACAGGAGCCGTGAAAAAACTTAAAACGATTTGAACAATCCAAGCGGGCTTGTATCTTGGTGCATCTTTTTCTTGCCACAATTGTGGTGAAATTATATTGGCAATAGAGTATGAAGCCATCATCAAGGCATTACGAGTGAGTCTCTTGGTGTAGGAGGCCCCGGCAGTGGAAGCAGCAAGACTCAATGCACAAATCCAGCCCACTCCGAAACTTTGGGAAGCCATAGAAATAACTGCAAGTAAGCCTATAGTATTAGAATATGGCAATGCTACAGCACAAATGGATCCAACAAACGATGGTAAAGTTGTCCAAATAATTGTCAAGCATACTGTGTTGGGGAATACTGCCAAGAAAATACAAGCAGCAATGGACCATAATAAGGCAAACCCGGCACCTGCTACAGTCACTAAAGTGGAATCCAAATTACTAAGACCTCCCATGTTGTTGAACAAAAGAGTCTGTTGATACGCCAAATTATTTGCCAATTGTTGAAGCAAGAAAAATCCACAGATCAACCAAGTAACGTAATCTTTAGCGGCTTCAATTGCATGAGCTTTCTTAAAATATTTTTGCTCAATCGAAATATGTGATGTTCCTTGAACTTTACGAATAACCCATACTTTTTCTTGAGTAGACAAGAATGGTGATTCCAATGGGTTATCTGGGTAAAAAAAGAATATTATGACCGTCAAAATCAAAGTTAACCCACCGATGATGATATTCAAAACTCTCCAATCACCTATAGTGGACTTGGCGTGCAATACTCCAAAACTGATGAACCCAATAGGAATTGGTGATGCCATACATGAAGCATAGAAGATTGGCTGAATAGCCTGTCTAAATCTTTGACTGAAAAACATCCCATTAGTGGTGGTAAGTATAGGGATTGATATGGATTCAGTAAAACCCAAGAAAAACCGCAAGGCGGCAACTCCGGAGAAATTGTAGGCAGCACAATGTAAAAAGATGTTGACCGACCATAAAAAGGCAATAATAGTCATCAATTTACTTAATGGGAATCTCTGAATCAAATAAGTTCCTGGAATTTGACCAATAAAAAATCCAACGTAGAAAAGAGTGTTGGCGTCATTATAATGGTCCTGGTCTAATCCGGTAGCTTCCCAAAATCCGGAAATCAGTGAATATGAAAGTGTTGCTTTATCCATATACATTATCATGTTGATTAAGAATGTCAATCCTAATACCCTGAACAATACTTTTCGGTCCAACTTTTTGTCTTCTTCTGGTGAAATTTCTGGAACCAGATCGTTATTCTCATTCATGAAGCTGATAACGATATCGGCATACTTTGCGTCAACCGCATCAGAGGTATCAATGGAGTCTCTGCTGGCGTCTCCTGATACCACACTAGGTGCCTTTTCCTCAGACATTGTTTTCACTGTTTGTTTGAGTTTTCAGTCTAGGAGATTGCCCTATCTATATACTCTTCGTTGCAAAAAATGTGGCTCCGCTTGATGATATATTTTTATCGCGATGGTCGGCTGCATATTCACGTGATATGTAGTTATCAGTCATCACGAAGGGCTGAACTTTAACTCCACTTGAAATGAAATAGCAGCTTTCCGACCTCGAATCCTATGATAAAGGAAACAAAGAAAGGATCATTAGTTAATAATCTGAACTTAAACCTGAACCTTGTTTCGTAGCCGTTATTTATTATTCTTGATTTCTTAACCTCAGATTCGAAATTGTCATGTTTTCAACCCCATCTAATTTCAAAGTGTCCAAACCAATCTTTCACGGAGATAAGTGATCGGTATTGAAGGGTGCTACATCACGTCAACCAAAAGTTCAGGTGCCCAGCAACGGTGTTCAGTAAACTGGATTGCCACCACAGTTTCTTCTTTGAATTCCTTATCGCTTCGTGCATATGTCAAAGTATGGAACTCTATGTAGCTATGAAAAAAAGTTGCACCCAAATCACTCAATTATTAGAGCCCTTTCATGCTCGCTACAAATTCAATTTAAAAGCTTCTATACTCTAATGAATTCGCCAACTCTCTTAAGCACCCAAATTTTGTTTCAAAGGGACTAGTTCAAATCTTAATGTTGTGGCTCGAGATCCATGATTATGTTTAAGGTACCCCATCACTTCTTGGCTTGTATGATGTTTTTACCTAATATCTAAGATTCAAAAACCATTTTTGATTGGACAAACAAATATTATGAGTTGCTGCAGTCAACCTCAAAACGTTAGAGTTGAAGAATTTTTTCCGTTGGAACTCATCATCTGATGGGAGACCATACATATTTTAGGTTTGACTACATGTAAAAACGGAGGAAAGTTGCCCTTTTCGTAAATTGTTTTTTCGATCTTGACCCGTTCTCAGAAAGTCTAGCCACAATTTCAAAAATGGAAATTTTTTTCCTGAGGCGGAAGCAATTTCCCAAATTAGAAAACTCATGGATCCAAAACTTTCTCCCACTGCGAAAAGTAGGCAAAGCTTTAAATTGGTGTTTTCTCATTTATTCAATCGAATTTGCAACCATCCTAGGACTTGTCGAAGGTAACCACTAGGGTTCGGGACTAGCCAATCAAATGAGACATTATGTAAGAAAACTCAAGTAAAAAACGGTTGCAAGTTTATAATAACTTCTAAGGTGTGAAATTCAGCTATATAAGAACAATTCTACGATCCTTTATTATTAACATTATATTGCAATCATGTTATCCAAACCTATTCCAATTACTTTACTTTCAGGATTTTTAGGATCAGGAAAAACTACCCTTTTGAAAAATATTTTGACTGCAAATCATGGATATAAAGTAGCCGTCATTATTAATGACATGTCAGCTCTCAACATTGATGCAGCTTTGATTCAAGATCACAAAGTGACTAAAAAAGAGGAAAAGTTAATTCAATTACAGAATGGTTGTATCTGTTGCACTTTGAGAGGAGATTTATTGGACGAATTAGTTCTGCTTGCAAAAAGTGGAAAATATCAATACATCGTAATCGAAAGTACTGGTATTTCTGAACCTATGCAAGTTGCAGAAACCTTTGCCACTGAATTTAGTGAAATGCTATTGCAAGAGGGAGGTGAAATTGGCAAAGAAGAGGAAACTCTTTTGAGAGAAATTATTGATGCTGGGGGTCTTAACAAGTTCACCAAATTAGATACTTGTGTGACTGTCGTAGACGCTCACAATTTCGATAAAAATTTCGAAACTACCGAATTTTTGGCCGACCGTTATGGAAATAGCGGACAAAATGAAGAGGATAGAACTATAACTGATCTCTTAGTTGATCAAATTGAATTTTCTGATGTGATTATTGTGAATAAGAAGTCATCAGTTGGCAAAAAGAAATTGAAAAAGATCAAGAAAATTGTTAAGTCTTTGAATCCCGTCGCTAAAATCATTACTACCGATTACAGTAAAGTTCCAGTAGAAGATATCATTGGCACAGGATTGTATGACTTCGAAAAGGCTTCTACATCAGCTGGTTGGTTACAAAGTGTTAATGAAATGACCTTGAGGGAAGGGTTCGGAGATAAATCAAAATCCAAACTCGCTCCAAAACCAGAAACTGAGGAATATGGAATTAACAACTTTGTCTATACGTCACGGAAACCATTTCACCCTACTAGGTTGTATAAGACATTGAGAGATAAGTTTGTTATCATTGAAAATACAACGCTACCAACTGATGGAGCAACAGCAGAGTCGGATGATGAGGAAGGAAGTGAAGATGAAAGTGATGAGGAAAGTGATGGGGAAGATGACACAGGAAGCGATATCGTTCAAGGAGATGATGACTCTATTTCAGATCTTGAAGATGTTAGCGAACTGCAAATAATCGACAATAAAAAAAAATCCGTTTTTGCACCCATGTTAAGATCGAAAGGGTTTTTTTGGTTAGCCTCAAGACATATAATAAGAGGTGAATGGTCATCGGCAGGTTCAATGCTTACAATGAAGGGAGGAATTCCATGGTTTGCGGTCTCTGGTCCTGAATTTCTTCCACCAGAGGCAAGAAGTTTGGTTGAAAAAGATATGAAGGGTGAATTTGGTGATCGTAGGAACGAAATTGTTTTCATTGGCGTCGGTATCAACAAAACCGCAATTACTGAAGCGTTAGACAAATGCTTGTTAACAGACGAGGAATATCAAAATTTCAGAACTTTAATCAAGAACCAAAGAAATTTGTTTTATATTGAAAAGAAATTGCAAGAAACTTTTGAAGACGGGTTCGAAAATTGGATTGAATTTGACGACAAGGATATTGATGATATTGACCAAAAAGTCGAGAAAACACTAGAATCACGTCACAATCATACTCATATTACCGCTTGAAGTTATGCTTTGTCCTTATATAACTTTAATTTACAATAATACATTAAATACGTAAGCGGCATTCTCTACCGTTCCTGCCTTATCTATAAGCCTTTTGGGACCCAAATTCTTATCGCTTATCAAAGGCAATGTTGGTTCCGGCATCCCTATCGGAGTGCTCAACGGCATCCCGGTAAATTTTTGTATAGGTCATGTGATCATGTCTTATTCGTCCCCACCTTATGACTCAAACCGGCACCCCGTCAGATTTTGTCTTGTATATAACTAACCTGAAAATAGGTAAAATTTGCGTTCGATTGTACGCGGCTCTATTTGAAGCGGCTACAACCAAAAAGTTCAAGCCAGATAAATTGTGTACCAAATTTGCTCACAGCCACTAACTTTGTATTTAATAAACGGTCCTGAAATCTCTTTCGCTACGATGCTATTATGTTTCTCTATTTGTACTGCTGATTTGGCCACCGTTACCAAATGAAAGGCTACTTTGCATTTTCAAATTTTAAGGTTTTTTTTTTGTTTTATTTTGGATCCGGTGTCGGTCCGATATCCGAGATGAACCATGAGCACTGCTTTGAAAAGAGCACCCCTAGATTTCCACAACAGCACGGTGTGCCGGAAGGGAAAGCAGTAAAGATAACGATTAGCATTGCTGAGTAATGTTAGGTTCTCCATGAATTAGTGTAATGTTGCTTGCATCGAAAAACGGGTTTTGATCCCGAAGGTTCTTTTTGGAAGATGTATGATAAAGCACTTAATCTAGGCATGCAGGATAGCCAGGGTAGCAAATGAAATTTGTATAAATGTTTGCAATAGTCTTCTTCTTCATCATTTTAATCAAATATCGATTATGAACGAGCCGAAGCATGATCTGGAAACAGATCTGGAAGTTGAGTATGCGAAAGAAGAGTTGGTAATGGATCAAGGCTACGCCTGGGTCATGGTGCTTGCTGCATTTTTAAGTACATTTTCAACTTGGGGTGTGAACTCCGGATATAGTGTCTACTTGGCCTACTATCTTAACGACGATCATTTTAAAGGAGCCAGATCATTGGATTTTGCTGTTATTGGTGGTTTATCTTTTGGAGTTGGTATCGTTTTCGCGCCCATCATTAATTGGATCCAGGGTATTATTGGGATAAGATATACAATGCTTTTGGGTGCGACTCTTCAGTTTGCAGCTGCATTATTGGCAAGTTTTGCTGTGAACTTATGGCAACTTTACTTGACTCAAGGTTTACTTCTTGGTGTCGGCTTAGCTTTTATGAGTCTTCCTGCCATGACATTTGTAAGCGGCTGGTTCGTGAAAAAAAGAGTTCTCGCTAATCTGCTTGCGGTCGCTGGAAGTGGTATGGGAGGATTGACGTTTACTTTGGCACTCCTGAAATTGATTGAAGTCAAAGGTGTACATTGGGCTTTGAGAGCACAAGCCATCATTGCTTTTGGTTTATCTTTGATTGCAATTGCCTTGGTAAGAGATAGAAGTAGTCACCATAAAGTGGAATTTACAATTGTTGATAAAGCGGTCATGACCAATGCTGGATTCGGGATTTTCATCTTTTATCTCGTGACTTGCGTGTTGGCCTACGTGATTGTCAATTACAGTTTACCAGATTACACTATTTCCTTGGGATATTCCCAATATCAAGGTTCAATTGTCGGTGCTATGGTGCAACTTGGATTCTGTTTTGGTAGACCTTTGGCGGGGTTCTTATCAGATTATTATGGTCCAGTCACAATAACTGCCATTTTTTACTATATTTCCAGTATATTTACCCTTGCCTTGTGGATACCTGCTCATAATTACGCTAGTTGTATTGCTCTTGGTTTATGTGAGGGTATTTTCATCGGTTGTGTATTCTCAACTTGTGCAGCATCATTGGCCATTTTGGTTGGGCTTCCTAAACTCAATGTTACATTTTGTATTCTGTGGCTGTTCTTTGGTGCAACAGCAATATTTTCCGAATTAATTGGGACTGCAATGGTACTGGGAAAGCATAGTTCTTCTGCTTACAGAAATACCTCTATTTATGCTGGTGTTTGTTTTTTCGCTTGCGCAACTGCTAATGTTGTTCTCCGGGGGTACCTTGTTGCAAGGGAAAAAATTTATGATTCTGAAGGAGAAGAGCATCCTAATAAATTGCACATAACTGTGCCATTTCTTGAACCATTCCGTCAGTGCTTCAGTAAAACGAAACAAAGATTTTGAACTAGAAAATAGATCTGTCTTTTGTCACATTATTTGATTGGCGTGTGCTCTTCTGGTGCACATCAATGGTGGGTAACTTATAGAATTTTTTAGACAACATGGTAATATATTTATGATCTGAATGTGACAAAACTTTGTAGTATAGGATGTTTCATTAATTAAGTATTAGCTTTATCTGTAATCGAATATGGTGTTGGTGACTTTGTCCCAAGGGTTTGTAACGAGCTAGAGAATCACCATTGTCGTGGGTTTGAGAAGTCTCTTCCTATCAAGCAGTTGTTAATAATGAAAGTAGGGGTTCACAGAGTTCAATGTAATACCTTAACGCATGTTTACCGCTAAAAATACAAATCGAAAATAAAGGAAATAGTTGATAGATAAGACATCACTACAACGCAGATATCTAGAAGTTGGATCATTGTATAATCTTACAACTAAACGTATTACATGGCACTAAATCTATACCTCTCTTATAATGTTCTTCTCTTAGGATCCCGAGTCAAGCTCTTGATCATTCAATATGAGTTTATTTGCATGGTTAAGTTGATCCGTAGACGCATGAAGGTTGAAAAAAGCTGGGTGTATGGGTGTATGGGTGTATGGGTGTATGGGTGTATGGGTGTATGGGTGTATGGGTGTATGGGTGTATGGGTGTATGGGTGTATGGG
>JAJLUZ010000049.1:0-54612 GCA_030570095.1 Kurtzmaniella quercitrusa | reverse complement strand
ATCAATGACACTGGCACTTCCCAAAACAAGGCCAAGTATGGCATCAGGGTCCAATACAGGGGCTCAGGGTCATCGTGGAGCATCTGTTCATGGATTGGCACATCGACAACGAAACATATCCAAAGGAAACCGTCAAAATTCCTCCAGAATCACCCTGAGAGGTGAACTCTTTGATCGAGTTGATCTCGAAGACGCCATCCATTTTGAAGATAATAAACATACTATCCTTCTGAACTTTGAAGAATGGATCAAACTTGCCACTGATAACAAGATCACCCTCAAAAACTCCTGGCTGATTGCCTTGATCGATTATTTTAAAGACTTAAACGTCATTAAAGATGGAGAGAATATCAACTTTCAAAGAGCTCTGGCAACTTTGGATGGATGTGTTAAGATCTATCTGAGTCGAGTAGAGCTGGTGGCAAGTGAAACAGGGAAGCTTTTGAGTGGGTTGGCCACTAAAGCACCGGGGAATGACGCTGGAAATGGTGGAGACGGTGATGAAGATGATGATGTTGATGCTGAAGGTGAAGATGACCAAAATGGCGGCTCAGGAGGCTCTGGATCACTTAATGATAAGAAGAGACGTAAAATGAATCGAGTGGTGGAACTGACCCTTGTAGATTTTGAGGTCATTAGGGTGAAGAAGCTAGACCAAGAACTAGCAATCGATCCATTATTCAAAAAGGCATTGTCGGAATTTGATGAAGGAGGAGCCAAGAGCTTACTTTTGAATACCCTTTCCATAGATAGAGGTCGGGTAGTATTTGCCACTGCTGCTGCTGCATCGGAAGAGGCCAAAAACCTGTTGAACTCGTCCAATCAAACGATGAAAGGTCCAACCGTAAATCTGACATATCTGCTGCTCCCCAGGGACAGAATTTTGCTGCTAGGATCCCATCTTCAAGGGTGTGAAGAAGCTTCCCTTTGTCCTCTGTTGGGAGAGTTAAAGCTAGTGCTTCAAGACATTAATCAAGCGAAAAAGGTACTTGGAGAAGTCAATACCCGATTCATGGACGATGGAGGAGAAAACCTTGTGGAGCCTCTGCCATATTCCCTTCCAGATTTTGATGATTATGACGATGGAGGTGAACTTCTGAACCATATGAGTGAAAGTGTAGTTCGACTGATGATTATGGAAAACAATAATGATTTACATAATAGAGATTCAAATGAAGCCGAGCTTGAACCGACTTCTAATATGTTAGATCGAGATCTTATGGCATACTTTGATCGTAATATGAGAACCAATTGGCGGGGACCGGAGCATTGGAAGGTCCAACGGTTCAAAGAGGCACATCGTGACGATCTTGGTGCCAATGTAGGTGAAGGAGGAAGTGGTACTACTAGTAATGGTTTAGATGGCAATGTAAATGGTGCTAATGGAGATCGAAAGACTAGTGGTGGAACAGATTTGTCAAAAAAGAAGGAGAAAGTTTCAATCAATTTTTATGATGAAATAGATACAGAAGAACTTGAAGAAATGGTGTTTGCAGCTCCAAAGAATGTACATCAGATAATGCTTAAAGTGGATGCAAATAAATCAGAAAGTAAACACAAACTTCCTGAGGATATTCAATTCAGCTCATCTCGATTAACCAGGTTATTTCTTAAGGACAGACTGATTGTTCAATGGCAAAGAATTGGGAAAGTATCATCATCAGAAACTGGTAGTATTCACAGTAACAATGACGGTAATAATGCCTTAACCGACGAAAATTACTTTGCCAATCAATACCAACGAAAGGAGGAAGAGATTATGGGAAATGCGGAAGATCAGGATGGTCAGGAAAATCCATTCTTTGATGATGGTAATGACTACGGAGGAATAGATTTTAACGATGCACTTGGAGATGGGAAGGAAGATAAGAAGATGGAGTCTACTCCAGAGCCCTTACTTTCACAAGGAGGAGTTCGTAAAGCAAGACCAGAATATGTTAACTTTTCAAGAATCGCCAAGCGGGTCGATGTGCGACTTTTAAAGGACAATATATGGAAGAGTATTAAAGAGGATCCCGAAGAGGAGAAGAAGGAGTTTACTGAGGTTTTATCGTCGATTGGGAAAATGTATGTACCGGAAGAGAGAAAGGATTTGTCTACAAGTTTCTGTTTTATATGTTTATTACATTTGGCGAATGAACACTCGTTGACGATAGAAGGCAATGAAGAGCATGATGATTTTACGATAAGTGGATTTAAGCAGGAGGTGGAGTGAAAGAGGAAGGAAGGCGTGTAGAATATATAATTAAGATAAACGATAGATAAATAAAGGTAATGATAGATAAAAAAAGTTAAAGATAGATAAAGAATGGTGAAGAATTAACAAACGATGGAAGAAAGAACAACGATAGGTAAAGAAAGAAGAAACGACAGAAGAACAACGATAGGTAAAGAAGGATAATGACATGTAATGACAGGTGACAGAGAAAGGTAATGACATGCAACAGAGAAAGATGAATGGTAGATGACAGAAATGTGAATGATAGATGATAGAAAGAACAACGATGAAGTGGTAAGTAAAACTGGAAAGTTCAAACGAAGGAGTTATGGTACAATAGATACAGCCATAAGTAGAATAGAACTAACTAGAGTAGTACTAAATTCTTAACTATGAATGATCGAAGCTTAATAGATGAGAGATGACTATGGAGAGCAGAGGATGAGAGGAGACGGGAAATACATTGAAGAGTAGATAAAATTCTGACCACATCATCTGATCTCTGTAATCCAATATTCTCTACAATCTCTTATAAAATTTTCTTTCATCTCTTCCTCTTCTTCTCCTCTTCTTCCTCTTCCTCTTTCACCTTCTTCTACCTCCTTCTTCCTCCTTCTTTAGATAATTTCTCCCACATTCTTCTGCCGTGTTTCCGGTTTTCCATTCCCCTCCCACTTACCATTGAGTCCCCCACCACCGCGATATAAAATCCACTATTTCGCCGGGTTTGCCATCCAAGAACATGCTTCGAGTTGGGATTATCCAGGCCAAAAATAGTCTTATAGGGCCCAAATTGCACCCGATGGTACGGACGGTGTTTTCCGTCAACTACCGTCGACCTTTTGCTTCGCAGAGTCCTCAACGGTCTCAAAGCTCCAGCTCTAGTTCCAGCTATAATCTCTTGGCCTCTCAAGAACAACTCGCCAATAATGATCTCCGGAATCCATCGGCCCAAGCTGAATTTTACCGTCTGCTTCTTGGAAATGGGTATGCCAACATCGTGGTCCAACGATTTGAAACCCCTGGCATCGAAAACAACCAGGAATGTCGTCAACTTTACGTCGATGCTTTGGAACGATTAGGAAAGAAGGGTAGAGCGGAACAGGTCCGACGTCAGATGGGGTTTGAAGGGTCCATGGCTTCTGGTAGCTCAAGTTTAGGTCATTCCAGTTCAGCAGGGTCTATAGGATCCTCTATTGGCTCTTCCATGGCCGCTGGTATGGGTCTTGGAGGCAACACTCAAGCTCATGGCTTTGGTCTGAGGTATGAACCAGTCCACGTTGTAGTATCAGAAACGTTCTTTTCCATTATTCTGAAGTGGTTGAAATGGTTGATCCCCGTGGCTTTGCTTACTTATGGAGCCACCACTGGATTCGACTACTTGGTAGAAAACGGTACCATCTTTAAGAACCTGGAAGTGGTGGATAAGCTGGTGGATGTCAGTCAACTGACGGTAAGATTCAAAGATGTATGTGGATGTGATGAAGCTAGGGCAGAATTGGAGGAAATCGTGGAATTCTTGAAAGATCCACTGAAATTTACTGGATTGGGAGGTAAATTACCCAAGGGAGTTCTTCTTACTGGTCCTCCAGGGACTGGTAAGACATTGTTAGCTAGAGCTACCGCTGGAGAGGCAGGAGTACCATTTTTCTTTATGCTGGGATCAGAGTTCGATGAATTGTACGTAGGAGTAGGAGCTAAAAGAATCAGGGAATTGTTTACTCAAGCCCGGGAAAAGAGTCCAGCAATCATCTTTATTGATGAACTTGATGCCATTGGGGGTAAAAGAAACCCCAAGGATCAAGCTTATGCCAAACAGACATTGAATCAACTCTTGGTGGAATTAGATGGGTTTTCACAAACAGAAGGAATCATTATCATTGGTGCTACTAATTTCCCAGAACTGCTTGATAAGGCATTAACAAGACCTGGTCGATTTGATAAAGAAGTCAATGTAGATTTACCCGATGTTCGTGGAAGAGTGGATATTCTTAAACATCACATGGAAAACGTGGAAACCTCTGAAGATGTGGATCCTACTATCATTGCCAGAGGAACTCCTGGACTTTCTGGTGCTGAATTAATGAATTTGGTTAATCAAGCTGCAGTTCATGCTCTGCAACTTTCAGCTCCTCTGGTTAATATGAACCATTTTGAATGGGCTAAAGATAAGATCTTAATGGGTGCCGCCAAAAACAAGATGGTTCTCACTGAAGAAGCTCGTACAAACACTGCCTATCATGAAGCAGGTCATGCTATTATGGCTATGTATTCTCCTGGAGCAACTCCTTTGTATAAGGCCACCATTTTACCCCGTGGTAGAGCCCTTGGGGTCACTTTCCAACTCCCAGAAATGGATAAAGTCGATATGACTAAGAAAGAGTGCTTTGCTAGACTCGATGTATGTATGGGTGGTAAAATTGCCGAAGAAATCATTCATGGATCGGAAAATGTCACTTCGGGATGTTCTCTGGATCTTCTGAATGCCACTTCTGTAGCTAGAGCCATGGTCACTCTGTACGGGATGAATGAAAAGATCGGACCAGTCAAACTTAGTGATCAATGGGAACTGTGGCTGCAAAAGATTAGAGATGTTGCTGACAGTGAGGTCCAGAGGTTTTTGATTGAGCTGGAAAATAGAACTAGAGATGTGTTGAAGGCTAGATCAGTAGAGTTAAGACGTCTCGCTGAGGGACTTTTGGAGTACGAGACCTTGACTAAAGAGGAAATGGAAAAGATTGTTCTTGGAGAGCCTATAAACAAGCAGAAGCAGATGACTAACACGGTGATCAAGTCTCCTGCGGGGAGTTCTAGACGGGAACCGGTCAGTGTGCCGGTAGAGGCATCTTAGTGTATATATAGACGAATAGATGAGTAATGGGATTAATGTAAATCACTCCCTTCTACGAAACTTTGATTTACAGGCTTACATGTTTACATGTTTATACGAACTATTACTTCTATATTGAAAAATGTACTACTTGAAAAACGTGATTCTCAGAATCCTCCACTCTCTACAGTAGTCACTTCTATTTCATTTCATCGATCTTCTTGTCTTCTTCCTCCTCATCATCATCGTTTCGGAAAGACTCTTCACTGACTCTAGCCAGATGGATCCCCAGATGAAGCAGCAAGTGATCAGCATTGACCTTCAAGTCACGGTGGAATCTTTCAGGTCCAAGTAAGACCAAAACGATAATGTAAGCAAAGATGGCTCCACAGAAGATAGCCATGACCTTACCATAGTCATAAATAGGCTTCTTCCCTTCTCTATGGATCGGAAAATTTGCACCTAAATCGGCCTCAATGGTCAGTGATGCAGAAGAAGCTAAGTTACCAAGCTGATACACCAACCCTGAGAGGAAAGTTCTATGTGTTGCATTCACCAACTCCATAAGATGGATAGGGATGACTCCATAGATACCCATGACGCAGAAGACGAGAGCAAAATCACCTCCTGTAATGGCCTCTCGAGTGGTTAACATATATGCGGGGTAGAGCATGCAACCACCGACAATACTACCAATTATCATCATCAATCTTCGGCCAAAAATTTCAGAAAGTTGACCAATAACTATACCACCACACATTGCTCCCAAATTGACTACTACCATAAGAACAGTACGTTCATTGAGTGAAAATCCTCGCTGATTTTGAAGATAAACTGTGAACAAATCCTGGGTTGCATGCGAAATGAAATTCATGCCCGCCATAAGAAGAACCAAGTAAATGAACATCAACCACTCGGTTTTGATAGTATTAAGCACCAGCTGATCCACATATTTGGCCCAAAATCCCTGATTTTCAAGATCTGAAGCCATACGCTTCTGATTTTTCTTGACTGCCTTCATTCGGAGATAGTTTTCGGATTCAGGAGAGAAAATCCGCCACACAATAAGAATCACAGGAAGTCCAGCAGAGAACCAGAATAAAGAACGCCATCCCTCACCAGCCTTATAAGTCCCCTCAAAGGCCCTATAAAATACAATAGCCAAAAGGTATCCCAAATTATAGCCAGGGAGGAAGAATCCGGACAAAACTGATTTTGCATTAGTTGGTTGATTTTCGAGGGCAGTAACAGCTGCATTACCGTACATACCCCCCATAGCTACCCCGAAAAGGGCTCTTACCGCCAAAAATTGCTTGTAGGTTTGAGCAAAACCAGTTCCTATTTCCAAAATTACAAAAAGAAGACAATTGGCAATAAAGGGCCATTTACGGCCATAAGAATCGGATAAGACTCCAAAAATAATTGCACCAACGGGACGAAGCATAAGAACAAGAGTCACACCCCATGTAACTTTTGTGATATTAACATCAAGAGAGGCTGCAATTTCAGATGCAGTGGCTGAAACACAGAAAAAGTCCATAGCATCCACAGTCCATGCAAAAAACCCTAAAGCGTAATCATTCCAGTTTTTGGCGTTAAGCTCTCTCAAGTCAGGAATGGGGTTGAGAGTTTGCCATACCGATTTTTCGGAGTGAAGGATGGGAATGTCGAATAAAGTGGAAAACCGTGATCCAAAATATCGTCCAATGGAGCCTGCTGAGAGGTCTGGCTTCTCATTGAACATATTATTGGGGTCCAGCCGATGATGATTCTCTGACATTGGTAACAGAATTTATTGGCACAATGAAAACAAGATAAAGTCAAAGATCCTCTTGTTAAGTTCTTCTTAGAAAAAGCTGAGTTGAGAGATTATCAGAGTTGGTTAAAGTCTGGCTCTGCTAGGAGCAGATACGGTTTATATATCTGAGATGATGGTGCTGCGGCTTTTTCATCTCATCATCCAAGACTTTCTGTACATTATGCGCCGTAAAAAATATCTGGGGCACTTATGGGGTGCATATCCTCCATCGGACAAATTATGGGGTTAGCCGATACCTGCGGTGAGTCAGCAAGAATTGACGATTAGTGGGATTAAATATGTGTAGACGAATCAGTAAGTTTGCCGCCCACGAAAGGCTCAAAAGGCTCTCTAGCTTGAATTGGAGCTCTGTTAGATCAATAATGCTTGTCTTCGAGATATTCCCGATGTCAGATAAGATATACAGCGTTCAACAATAGACCCCGGAGTTCAACTTCTTAGCCTAGAAGACCTGGGGCAACAAATTTTCCCCGCCAGAGACCAGGGGGGGCTGAATCTGCTGATATCCCCACATTTGCTTGATATAATTGCTCAAGTGGATACAGGTGGTGGCCTGTGTCGAGTCCAGATTATGCACGACCTATAATAGAAGCAATTGCCGTGCAGGTGTTTCGTGGGGGAGCGACAAAGCGGGGAGATATTCAACAGGAAACACGGGCAACTCCGAACTCCAATGGAACATCTCTGAGCTTGGCATTAATGGCCAGGGGAATAGTTGGTGGATCGAATGAGAGGTGTATGGCCGAACTGCTTCTTAACGAGATCCATTTCATGCTGGCGTGAAATAGTCTTCGATAATGATGTATACTCTTGGACTAAGATATTTGCTGTGGTTAGTGTAAGTGGGCGTTTTTAGCAAAGTGGTGTTTTTGGTTGGTTACATTATCTTGCCGTGAAAATAAATCTTACCGTGCTTCAATTTGGTGGGTAAAGCATACATGATAGGTCGTGGAGACCGTGGCGGACACGAAAATAACTTACTGAAGAGGGGACCAGGGTTGAGGAGGGCGTGGTATGGATGAAAGACTTCTGAAAGGCGCATATCTGAAACAGCTGAAGAGGAGACTGGTGCAACGTATGTTCGTCTTATCAGAGTTAAAAAATCTGATTATTCTACAGTAACTGCTGTCTCCCAAGTAATTGCTATCGGGAGAGAACCTAGACAACAGTTTTGATTCTGAAGCCGTTTATCTATCAAAGCATTCGTAGATACAATTTTTTAGGTACAAAGAATATATTCTCGACTTTTTACGATACGCTATTGTTCTTCACCGAACTATCCTTATCATCCTGTCATGTTGAATTTGTTTCTTACATTGTAAACCACCGTCTCTTGTGCACTCATCGCTTGACAGGGATTAATCCTTTTATGTTTGGATAACCCCGCGGAATGCGCGAGTTTAGTTGGACTTAAAGCCGTGTGACCTTATCACCGATATACAAAAAAAAGGGAAGAATATGAGTATCACGTGATCAAATTTTGATTAGTTTAAGCCGTGCCCCTTGAGTAACAAAAAAAAATCAAAATGCTTTTATTTGGAGTTGATTTTGGTCACGTGGAGTAGTTTTTTTTTTAAGCACCTTTGCGTATCTATTGCCCACGTGGGGATCATATATTAACGGTCTTGTGTAACTGCGTCAATCGCCACACGACTTTGGTTGCATACCAATAGAAAGTAGACAAATTATGCGTGAGTAGTAGTGAGTCGATGGAGTGTGCTCCAGTTAGAGTCATGGTGGCAGAAGTCTCGAGAGAGTTTCAGTAAATAAATGATATTTTTGGTGCTGCAGCTGGTCGCGCAGGGAGAGAGGGACGGGGATAGAATGACGATAATGATTAGAAGAGAAGGGTATATGAATAGTCGGGAGAGTAAGGATAGATGAAAAAGAACCACATTATACTAGTAAGTTGTAAAGAAGTAATCAGACAAATTTTCTCGTCCCACATACCTTCTAAGATCAAAGGTCCTAGACTAATTACCCTTTAATTTGTCAATAGAAAGATCGGAAAATTTTTTGTGCATCGTCCTGCAAGCTAATATATGCAGCCTGCCGGTTTTAAAATGCCATACTGGATCAAATTGGATTGATAATTTGAAATCTTTGAAGTTTCTTAAGAGACAATAACGACAATTAGTCGCTGAGAGGAGGTAATTGGGTACTTTGGGATAATAGAGACGCTCAGAGATATATTGAATCCCTTCTGTACTAGCAATTGCAAAAGAGGAGTCCTTATTTTATCCCTCAATCCACCACCACCGTAGTAAATTCAAGTTGTACCGAGGTTTGACTTGAAAGAGAGACAACTATATTTACGGAAATTTCGAGTTTAAGATACCATTTGAAGCAACACGAAGACTTTGACGGAGTCATTCAAACCTTTGGTATATTTAAAGCCCATTTCCGATCTATTTGACCTTCGTTTGCCTTCGCCTTTGTCTAAGTGTTGGTGCCGTGCCGTTTCGTGTAATAAATCCACCAAGCTTTGACCCTTTTTTGTTAGCAAACATAGTAGTAAAAGTACCCATTTAAGAGGTACATCGGGTCAATTGTACTATCTACACTTGATACATCCTCTTTCTGGTCGATTATAGGAGCTTTCCATCGACTCCTACTGTTTTTAGCTGCCTTCCACTGCCTTCCTACTGTCATTCTTTCCCACAAGAAATCTTAAAAGACAAAGACTCCTAAACCGAAAAGTAAAGCTTTGACAGATAAAAGGGGTTAGTTGTAACGATAATAAGGTTACAAACTACTCAAATAAGCTCAATTTCCGTTGGAAACCGTTCACTTTAGCCCTATCTGGAGCTTCTGTTATCCCCTACTTATATAGATTTCCACCCTCCCCCTACTTCGTAATTTTACTAGACAAAAATGAACTCAGATTGGTCTGGAACTTTCTCCCAACAAGATCATGGGCTATTCTTTAGTGAATTGGGTGAAATGACTGATGAAAGAACACCCAATCATCCTCTGGTGGTCCAACCACCTCTGGTTCTGTCACAAGGAGCATCCCAACAGAACACTCCTGCTCAAATATCTGAACATGAACAATACTTCATTGAACAGTTAGACGAAAGATTGTATGGTTCTTCACTGGTGACGACTCCTGTGGACTCAAGCAAGCATCAGCAGCAACAGCAGCAACATCAACATCATCATCATCAACAACTGCAACATCAACATCATCAACATCAACATCATCAACACCATCATCAACAACATCATGTCGGTGAAGTAGTAGAGCCCCGAACTGACCACGGAGCATCAGAAGATAGAGGAGAATTTGATCACCTCTTTGTTCTACCTGATGAAATGGCAGTTCTGGGTCAAACTGGGTATGGAGTGATCCAGCTGCCCAGTAGCCAGGGGTCCCAAAATGCCTCTACAATGGTTAATACTCGTCATAATGTAGTTCCTGGGGCTGGAAGAAAGCAACAGGATATGAAAAGCAGTCGTCCACGGGCAGTAAGACACTTCTCTGATTCATCATCTACTGCTTTCCCGCCTTCTTCTTCTGCTTATCCACCTCAAACTCCCAGTATGATGGCCAATAAGTCAATTCAATCCACATCCCAACCTCCTATGGCCCTGCCAATCCTCCCCTCTCAAAATGAAAAGCTGTACAATGAACTGCATTTCTTCTACAAGACCCATCTTGCTCTGAGGACACCTCAAGATCCTGGTCTTGTTACCACCCATCCTCCTAGTCAACATGTAAGACCTGATGCTATCTTCACCCCGCTTGTTCTGCCAGCGGTGACACCATTGGAGTCTCAAGTGAATCTTAATAATGGAACTAGTTCATTTTTGGCCCCAGTAGCGGCATCTTTCGAACCTTTAACCCTGCCAGCACTTGCAGCTCAACAGGATAAACGTAGGACTCTGAGTTCCTTATATGGGCCCAGTGAAGACTCTAAAACAGGACCGGTCAAACGTAAAACGCCTCATGGAACCCCAGTTCTTCAGACGAATCCAAAGCAGAGTCCAGCCTATAAAGGGAATAAGATCTCTACTGGATCTGTATTTGAAAAGCTCCCTGAAGCCAGTGTGGATTCTAAAACCAGTTCTGGTTCAAATACACCGATGCTTCCTCCACAAGGTAAAATAGTGGAAATCAAACATGAACAACCAACAATGATGGGATTCACAATGGGTAGACTTGCCGAACAGCAATCTGGGCCAATATCTGGATCATCTGGATCACCATCAGGAAGTCATAGCAATCACAATTATAAGAGACATCTGTATAATTCCAAGCTACTTCCAAAATCCCTGCTGAGTAGTGAAACCCTGCCGGCACTTACAGCACTAGAATCATCTATAATTGATGACAAAGATGATGACAGTAACGGTACTCCAGGATCAAATGATAACGATCGTCTGAGAAAATCAGTTCTGATGTCGTCTAAGCTGCATCCGACGAAGAAAGCTTCACATAAAGTGGCAGAACAGGGTCGTAGAAACCGTATGAATGTAGCAATCCATGACCTTGCCACCTTAATCCCCAAATATTATCATGATGAAGTGGCAATTCCTTCTAAGGCTACCACCGTAGAATTGGCATCGAAATATATCAAGAGCCTCTTGAAGGAGCTTGATGAGGCTAGAAGTAGGTGAAGAGGGAGTCAATCGATTTCAAGGTTTTGTAGACAGAGAGTCGAGCAGAGCAGAGTAAATAGTGGATGATCGATTGATCTATCAGTCTGGAGAAGTTAAATGCCAACCGAAGGTTTCTAGAGACGCCAAATAGGTGTCATAATAATGATGAATATAGTGTAGAATTAAGCAATAAATGTACAATGAAGACTTCCAGATGTAGAAAATCTGCAATCCTTTGAGAATATATACCAGAATAGATCCAAATTGAATACTTTCCTACTATCAACCGATATTTAGCTTCTTTAGAAGTAGAGGTTGTAAACATCAAAAAAAATGGACGAGATCGGAATCGAACCAATGACCTTTTCCTTGCAAGGGAAACGCGCTACCAACTACGCCACACGCCCTAAGTTTGTCAAAAAAAGAATTGAGATAGACCGTTGGAGGCGAGGAGTAGGGTATTGAAAGAGATCAATGGGGACGATAAGTGAAGACAAGTACATTCTATGGTATTACCATTATGGAACTTGCTATGAAACTCTCCAGAAAATAAGTCCGAAATAGCTTCTTAAATTAAGGCTTGTCAACTATTAGCAAATGAGAACGATCGGGACTTATTGGTTTATGGGCGTGAAGAGGTAGAATACCAAGAGGCATTAAGTAACAAGGCCACAGTAAGGTGATGCAAAGAATGATAGAGTGAAAATGGTTTTTCATAAGGCTACGCCAATACTGGTAGTATTACATACTTACAATTATGTTTAAATAGTTCGAGGTATTGAACAGCATTTACAATTTTTTCCATATTAAACTGTAATGTATTAATGCCATCATGAGTGCCAGCATTTCAATTATTGACAAACCAGTTGGTGTTCAAAGTACACGCCGCCATTACTAAAAATCAGTAATGCTTGCTCTGAGCAGGAAACCTCTGCTATTAAGAGCAATCATTTATTCGATTATAGCCAAGACAAGATATGGACGGGTTCATTACTGCGCCAAGAAAGTATATAACATCTGCAAAATCTCTTCTAACCAGACAATTTGGCCTTCTTTCGGTCTCCTACTTGTCGGAGTTTTAAGCCTCTCCTACTCTCTATCTGTCTCCGATGGACCCTTCCTTAGTCCATGCATTCTGCACCGGCTCTCTCTCTCTCTCTCTCGCTCTCTCACTCGCCTGTTGGTTCTTCTGGTGACTAATTATATTTCGAGCATGATTAAACTGTGGTGGAAAGAAGGGTCCTGGTGAGGTACCTGACCCCTGTTGACGTTATCTTGGGTTGTTGGTCTTTTCAGTGATATCAAGGTGGTTGTCTTTGCTTCAAGATAACTGATCATATTTAGTAGCTCAATCAAACTTTATTGAGAAGTACCCGTCGGCCATTGGCCCATATATATTTAATCCCTACTTCGTAAATACGCCTACTCATACTCTCTCTATCATGTATTGATGCAATTCATACCTTAATTATTTACAGTTCTCTGTCAAGTTCCTCAGAAGTCTGGCCACCAATCCGGGACATTCACTTTTACTCCAATTTCCTGTTTCCCCTTCCCGATTTCAACCTCTATCTTGTAAAAGGTGTCCTTTTCAATATCAGCGCAACTGGCTAGCATGAACCCAAGATTGTCTTGTACTGAGAGGATTTTTCCTAAGGATTTAACTCTCTTCCGTCTCCCACTAGATGAGCCAAACGGTGAAGATCCAAATGGCGATGACCCTAAGGGAGATGATGCTGGTTCCAGGTTTTGGATTTTTTCTTGGTCTTCTCCTTCCTGCTTGAGCTTTTTCACTAATATCTCATCTAAAGATCCAAGATCTCGGATCTTTTCCATAATTTTGCTGATTTCACTGCCATCTTCAAGAGCAGCAAGATGGATTCCTGCTGCATTCTCGGCAGCCTCTAGTCGGGTGATATCAAAAAATTCGACAGGAAAGATCCGCTTTCTAATAACTCCTCCATTGTATGTTCTTGTGGTTAGCTCTTGTCCAACGTAACATCCTTTTTCAAGAGATAAGCCATTAGTAAAATCTAGATTGGCCTCAAATGGTAAAATTGGATGATCCGAAGTGGAATCCAGCGATTCAAAAAGCCCATTTAAATACCGTCGTTGAACAATCTGACGATCTATCGCTGGATTCGGTGTCCCAAATGAGTCCAAAAATTTCTGAGAGAAAATTTGTGGAGTTACGTCAGTAAGAGAAGCACCAGAAAAGCTACCAACAAACTTCAAGCCAAAATTGGGAATTCTGTTATCAATTGCAAAGGCTACCGGAGGTTTTGAACTATTGAAAAGATTTTGAGTTTTCAAAAGTTCAGTTATAGAAGTTTGGGCCTCTTCAGGAGTGAAGGTGGTAAAGTATTGGCTTTGTAGATCTTCAAGCCATTCGTCAAAATCAGCACTATCGTTATAAAAATAGAGTGATTGTAAATCTGTAAGCTTAATTTTAACCTTAGCTCCAAGTTTATGAAGCTTCAATACACTTTGTAATGATTCTACGTATTTACTTTCAACTTCTACAAGGTAACTGGGGCCCTCATTAGCAACATTTTCAGAAGATGCGAAAGGCTCAGGATAGACAAAACAATCCCATAAGACCCGACCCTTCAGCGACAAAAACATCAGACTCAAGCCATCTCTTCGAACATACAATGCTCTTTCTGGGTCATAGATGTCTTCATGAATTATACCATAGTTTTTCAGAGCATCAATATGGTCCAGAAGGTCGAAATCTGAATCTGAATCAGTGATAGTCAATTGCTTCTTCTTTTCTATGGAGGGAAGCATTCGCACTGTGACGAGTCCGTTAAGAAATTTGGTAGCATCTGGTCCCAGGATACGAAGCACGGCCTTTGAAAGGCGGGCTATTGCGCTGGGTGGTAGCATTGAGCCAGATTTAGGTTTGAGAATGGTCCACTTTTCGTAAGAGTTGTGGAAGGGGTGATATTTACAAAAAGTTGTTACCTTTGTAACTATGATAACATCTGTAAATTGGTGAAATTTGTAATCATTTATGGTGGAGAAGCAATTAGTGCAGGAAAGTAGGAAGGGCAGAGGAGGGGCAGTCGAAATAGGGTGGGGATGATTGGGTTATAAAAGGGATGTACGGGTCATTCGAAGGGATTCATGCTACGTTGAAGAATTGGTCTTTTTTGGTTGTATTATGTTTGTTTCTGCTTCCTCCCTCCTGTTGTTTCTGATTTTTTATACCTCTCGTCTTGGAACTTTTTCCGAAAGGGTTATAAATTTTACTTACTATATAACATTGAAGATTTACATGATGTATTAATTTAATAAAACTTGCTAGTTCATCAATTGGTTTCAACTTCATCATCACCGGATAATATATGACTTTATAACCTTAAATTGAGTACAAACTTCTTTTCTCTCTTCTCTCTCTTCTTTGAAACATTGTTTATCTTCCTCATCTATTTTGCCTGGCCAATTGCTATGACGAATTCAGCTGGAACCGCATAGGCAGTCCCCAAAAAACTCTCTTTGCTTTTTAATTCATTCTTCTCTAAGGCTTCAATCTGGGACTTTGTTTGATGTGTTTTGATAAAGTCAGCTAAAAACCACGAGTTTACGGTAAATAAATGTTCTACGGCAATATTTTCCAAACCTGCTCCAGCGAAAGTAGCTTTTAAAGCCGACTTTTTCAAACCTCCCATATGTTGTACAGCGTAGGCATCGCTCTCACGTTCAATGTCAGCCTCAACGTCAGGGTTATAAAAGTCGATAATGTAAAGAAATCCACCACTTTTCAAAAATGTTGCAAGTTTGGCAGTTACTTGCTCATAGTTGTGTAAATGATGGTATGATATAGTACAGTAGATTACATCGTATTGACCTTCAAATAAGGCCACAGTCTTGGCTTGGTCAGGGTCTAAAATATCAACTTTATAACTATTAACGTTTACCCCTTGCTTCTCTGCAAGAGGTTTCGTTACCTCATCATAACGTTTGAGGAATATTTCATTGATATCTACTCCATCAAGCTGTGTACCTTTACTCATGTGGGGGATCAATTTACGGGAAACTAAGCCCGTTCCACAGGCAAACTCCATTACTTTTTTCCCGTCTAAGTTGTGACCTTGAATGATATCAGTTGAAATCCCGCTGTTGGGTTTTGACAGATCGCCGAAAGTACCTCCAAAGGTGATTTTTTCTTGCAAAAGGGTCCGAGCGAAGAGGGTGCTAAAAGTTTGCATCGGCTCTATATTGTCGTATCTATCCGCATCATTAAATGCTTGAATGTTTGCCAGTACCGCCTCTTTATGTGACATGTTTATGATGGTTCTGATAAGAATAAAAACCTGGCTTCAAAACTTCCTGTACCAATAGATATCTGAATGATCTTGAAGATTAAACTAAACTTGTGGAGTTGGGTCGTTTATATAGTCGATTTGTGGCGGCCCCGCTGGACAATTTTTTCCTGTTTGGGACAATTAGTTTCGGACCTTTAGTGGTTATGAAGAGTAGCCGAGCTGAATGAGAGGGCAGTTTATTTGCTCACGCATGGGGGTGGGAGAATGATGAGCAAATTATCGATGGTGTGTGATATTTGAGTTATTCAGTTTATATATCTACAATTGTGACGATTAATGTATATTTGTATCCGTATTCTGTCTGTTTATTTATAGGCAAAATACCATACTCCCCACGAAGAGGTGAGATTCCCGATGAAGTTGATTTAGTGAACATGTCACGTTTGAGCCGTATTGTGTGATTCAAAGTTTCAACTGACCAGCGATCGGAGCTGCGGTTGAAGTCGTCTGGACTCTAAGCTTTGTCTACGTTGTAATCTTCCCTACACTTTGGTTTTCTCTGCTTGATGTGTCCAATTTACCATGACTCGTGTGATGCTTAGAAGCATATGTTATATACTGCTGATTCTTCTTCATCTTTTCTTCCTGTCTCCCTATATCTTCGACCATGTTTCCTATACCCCTACTTCTTTCACGTTCTCTATTTGAACTTAGTCATGTTAATTGCCCGACCAATCTCAGTTCGAGACCGGCTCTTTACTGGTTCTGGTGGTCGTTGTAAATCAGGTGTGCTACTATTTTGTGCCTCCAAACGCTCTCGAATCAGTTCCAGCAACAGCATCTTTGTCTTCATTTCCTCTCCTATCACATCCGTCAATTTCAGCAAGTTTGTCAGAGATTGGTGTCTCGAATGAAGCTTAGAACTCAGTCCCAGATGACCTAAAGAAATCAGAATCTCCAGGTTGTAATGTGAAGCTGTATGTTGCAAGAAATCGTCTCTACTATCTAATTCACCGAAGTCAAAATACCCATACCCTCCGAATGCATCAAATTTGACCTTTTTTCCACTCACAGGTGACGCAACTTCTTCGTCCGAAGAGCTACGTAACTCCTCTCTGTAAGGAATAGGATCCGTTTCGGAGAAAAGGGTTAATGGAATTGCTTTGCCAACATTAAGCGAACGATCGTCCTCATTTTCACCCTGAAGATTTTGTAATTCTGCCTTTCTAACCTCAGAATCTGCTGATTGAATGAGGATGTTCTGTTCTGACCTCATGATCTTCTTTAATTGATTGACTACCAGCACAAAAGTATCCAAAAATCGCTGAGTTTGACGGTGTTTCAGCAGAATTGTAACGATGGTCTTGTCGGGATGAATGATATAGCCTACTCCAAATCCTTGATCTATTGCTGGGGTGATCCCAAAAAGATGTAAGGCAGCATTGCCACAATTCAGAATGAGAAGCTCTGGTTGCAGTACTCTATCAATCAAAGGATTTGCTAAAAACGCTGGAATATCTCCGCCTTCTCCCTGGTGAATTCGTGGGATAGGCTTGAGGTCTGGTATGTCTTTATTCAACTCGTTGAGGTATTCGATAGCTTCAGGAGATCTAAACACATGCATAATAGCAAGAAAGTGTCTCTGAAAACCTCCACCACGCATGGCGTCAAGATATTGCTTCAGATGTATCTCACAGCATCGTTTAAAGAGTTCCCATTTCACCGAATTATTGTTACTAGACAAAAACGTCTTACAGAGTCGAGCTACCAGCTCGCTTTGAATCGGTACAAGCTCAGTTCTGGCGTCCCTAAACTTCCTGGTGGTAATAGGCTCCAAAGTATTGATCATTTTGCCGTACAAGGTGTAATTTGCAATCTGGAAACACATTTGGAAAACGGAATCCAATGGGAGCTTCAATTTTTGCACTACGTGTGAATCTAACCTGATCACAGTCGTCTTATACTCGTGTTGATTGATGAGATCAGCCAAACGAGTTTCCAGGAGGTGAATCAATCGAATCAATTCTGGTGAATGGTTAACCTGGAGTCTTCTAAAAGTTGGTCTCTGGATTGGTTCAGAGAGTGATACAAAGGAGATCTCCGTCTTATCAAAAAGAGTATATTCCAGGCCATGAATATCTTTAGCTAGTTTAAGAATCAGATCAGTGTAGATGTCGGAGATGTAACGAAGAATTGCCGTCGAATCCATCAATGCCGACTCCCAAACGACCCCTGCTACCGAGTTTTTTGTGACTATAAGTTGAAGTTTATCGTGCCAACGATTTGTACAAGAGCCCGTTTGAATGGAAGTTCCCGGAAGAGTGTCCAGAGTACCGTGGGAAATGACGGAGGTCTTCTCTTGGTCAGTTTGGGGGCTATTTTGATCAAGAACAAGCACAAAAAGTGCCAGATCAATGGTATGAAGAAGTTCAGCGTTTGAGTTTTCGAGCTCTTGTCGGGCCAATTTCCACACTCTGAAAGTCTGGGTTGTAAGAGAGCCAATTGAGTTATTCACCCGTTGAATGATGTCCTCACCTTGCAGCTGGTCGATGATTTCCTGAAGGGCTAACAGAAGATCGTGGTCATTGAACCAGATACGATTATCCTCAGTTAAGACATCAAGAGCGTAGTATTGATTGTTACAAATAACAAGGATATGGGATTGCTTTTCATACTTACGCATGGAGATATGATTTGCCGCCGGGACTCTGGTGGTGGCGAAGATGTTTCGATAACAGTACATTGTTAGAGGGTTCTTATTCTTAGGTGTTACATCAGGAGGGAGGGTACGAGAGCGCATGGCAAGAATGAACTTAAGGGTCAGGTTGATAAGTGAGGCCAGTCTCTGAGCTTGGTTGGGAGGATTAATCGTCTGGGCGTAAGGGTCTTCCTCTAGAACCAAATATGGATTTCGGGGAAGAATGTCGTTGTTGAGTTCACCATAGATTCCGGGATTGACCTCGTCGTTGATAGAATTGAGGTAACACGAGTGTTCCGGATGTTTCAGAGCAGCTACGAGGTGGTTTTGGACCGCATTGACGATACCATTTGCTACAAATTCCGACGCTTCCCCGAGGAGCTCTGAGTACTCCTCTTGGGTCACGAGTGGCTTGATTGCCGAGAGAAATTGCTGTAATGTGGTGGATAATTTGGGCACTGGAAGTCGTGGGAGACTTTCCTCATATCCGTAGGTAGCCACCATTTTAAAAAGAAGGTTCGACTATCAGGAAAGGACTGGTAAGGAACCGATAAATATTTATCTTACGGTTCTTTGGTGGCTTTAAGTAGTGATATTTTTTGCAGCGCTAAACTCCTGTGGGGTAGCCATGTGCAGGAATGTTGGGGCGCGGGGGGGTGTTTTGTGGGGTGAGGTATACGAGCAACGGTGGTGGATCGATAAGGATGGATGAGGGTGGATAAAAATGGATAGGATTCGATGAGGATGATGTGGAGGGATGGTAATATGAACATACATGGATGCTATTTGTATTGTCTCAGATACATATATGATCCCGACTCATAATTCGTCTGTATTTTCAAGTGTGTTATATCTCTACGTATGTCTATCACTCGTCGTTTAGAGCGGACCAACGCATATTAGTCCACCACCCAGAATAAAAATTCCGTCACGCTATTTTTTGCAAGAGAAGTCATCCCAACACCAGTAGGTGTCGGTCGAATAGCGAAATAATAGAGCTACAGAGTGTGTGGTTATCCTGTGTGTGGTCATTCAGTGTGATATATGTAATTGTACTGAGTTGTTTGGTGTTGACTTATACTCATAGATCAAAAACATTTGTATCGTTCTTTGATGATTACGGTACTTTCATGGTCATTTCGTAGTAATTTTAAGGCGGTGTTAGTATAGATTTGGGTCTAATTCGGGTTGTAGCGAGTTCCTTTTTCCTTTATTCGTATTTCAACCTAATTTGGATGAGTGGTATTCAACATATGCCTTGTCCTGAAAATGGTCTAGCTCCAGTTTTTAATGTTCGTTCCTTATCATTGTCGTAATCGTATTGATTTTGTTGATCTCTACGATTTTTTCAACGTAGTACTAAGTTGTCTTCATCTATCCACTTAAAATCTTGACCTTCCCTATCAATTTCAGGCAGAGCAGAGGTTATGTCAACTCCATTGGATTGATTTAAATTTGCTATCTATTTAGTTTAAGAGTACATTACAACTACTTCTTTTGGTTTAAAGACAAAGCTCGGGACCATAAAATTAGCAAATTTTAGCTCAATGACTAAATTCCTGATGCAAATCTCTAAGGCATTGTTAATCACAGCCTACTTCTATTTTGAGCTTTCGTTTCTCTAATTCTATTTCAAGCTCTATTCTATTTATATTTCTATTTCTGTGGTCATAGACCTTTTTGGCCCATCTCTATTTATATCTTCTTATATGTTGTTGAATTTAAGCAGTGTTAAAACTTAATAAGAAACAGCCATTTTTGGTATCAAAAAATTTCAATGAGACAACATATGAAGAGAGGATCCTAAATTCCACATCACATCTATGATTACTATGAAATTTCTACGTCATCAATCGGAGTTCTATCTATTTCACCGTTTACTTAGGACCGTGCAGAAATCAGTATTCTTATGCAGCCCCTTGCTAATGCACCTGAAACCTACCCTCCTCAAACCTTCATATCAGAAATTGTCTGCTTGTTTATAGCAAGCATGTTTGAAACATCTCCCAAATATACCGGTTAAACTTTCCCATCCCTTGTATTTGATCACTCATTCTCTCGGTCTCGACTTTCTCCCTCGCTTTTCCCCCATTTCTCCTGGCAAGCTTAATGTGAAGCTGGTTTATCCTTTGACACATTACTGCTGTGGCCACGGCTTCCAGGGTATCGGGTGTGTTCCGAATCTGTCACTTGCGTCATTTGTGCTAGCCACTCATATCGCTTTTTCCAGTTTTCACAGGCTTCAAATTGCGGACATTTCCAACGGAACTTTATGCATGCGGCCGGTTCAACAAAAAATTATTTATGCCGACAACAACAATACTAAAGCTACTCATGTCCCCTTGGTAGACATCTATCTCTAACTACAAGTTCTTTAATTGTCCCTGAATCAACCGTTCAACCCCGACTATTGCATCCCTTGATTACCACTGTTTGAAACCCTCCAACTTAAGTCACTGAACATGCACGTCGCCTTCCTGTTTCCGGGGAAAACCGTGATTGCGTCATTTTGTCTTCCTTAAAATTTTAAACTTTTTGACAGCATAGTCTAAATGTACCAAAGCGACAAATATGGGGCTTAGAAAAAAGGGAACGTGTGATGAAATTACGACGTGGACCGTGCAAAGTAGGTAATGGTCCGGAGGTTCATGTTGTTTCGAAAACCTGTTTTATCGATTTACGGGTAGAAAAAATTTAGTTGGCATCCATAAAAGAGAAGAGAGATGAAGTTTCTACAAGAAAAATATATAAATGTAAATCATTAAATGCTATTCGTAACTCGCAATGCCCTTAAAAATTGTAAACTAGTTATAGAACCGGAACGGTACAATTTCTCTCCTTTGCTCTTGCTTATGATGTGTGGTTTTGATGTAAGACAATCGAACCTGTAGTTTCGCTTAAATTCCGACAAGTCTAATACTTTTGGATCAATTTCCTTATGAATTTGGTGTTTTCCACCAATTCCTGCTCATAAACTGGTGGCGGTGGGAACAGTGGTTGTATAGTTTGCTGGAAGTTTGGCATCAGATTAGATATATTTAAGTGTGGAGAGCTGGACTGACTGCTACCCAGAATATGATTGTCCATGCTGCTTTCTGGTACCTGGAGTGGCATGGAGTGGGGGAGATTTAAATGATTTTGCAAGAATGGGTTATGTGAGTCTGTTTCTTTGGCCTCATCCATAAGTGGTTTAATACAGAGCCAACCAGTCTCCGTTCTAAAATGTCGCAGAAGAGCGTCACTTCTGGCAAATTTCTTACCACATCCCCATTTAGATACCCCATTCTTTAAGAATCCTTCACATTTGAAGTTCTTAACTCCGCCATGAAGAGATTCGTGTCTCTTCTTATCGTGCAGGCGGGCGAATTTACGGTCACAATATGAGCAAGTGAAAGGTTTGTCAGTACTATGGGTCTTCATGTGCAGTTTCAAGTTATATGGCTTTTGAAATACTTTATCGCATTGAGTACATGGGAAACTTTGGGCTGGGGCTTCATGAACTGAAGTGATCAATTGCTTTCCAGAATTTCTTCTTTTACGCTTAAGCAGGGGCAGAATGGTGTACGAAATCAACTGCAGAAAGTTAATGCCCTTCCCAGTGTTTGGAGATTCCAAATTCTGATTCATTGCAGATTGAGGATAATTGGGCTGCAAATATGTGTTTTGTTGACCCTGTAAGTGGGTAGATTCATAGGGTCCCACACCTGCGTAGCCATTGGCAACCGAAGTTTGCTGAGGTGCAGATTGGACAGGTTTCAGCTGGCCCGGGCCATAGAAGAAGTCACTCGAAGATGGCACTATGACTGGTATCTGGCGCTGTTCTTGAGGACAGTATCCCATGGGTTGTCTACTAACTGGTTGTGCGACGTAGCCAAGGTTTGGCGGATAGTAGTAGGCCATCATTTATACGGAAGCGATGGTAAGTATGGACCGGTTGAGAATTCAACGGGGTAGATGGGTTTTATGGAGCAGTGTGATCTGGGCAGAGAAATTTCCAAATGAATGGGATGATTCTTTGTCTGATTCAACTTGAGCTGGCTGGAGAAGAAACAGCAGATACCGGTGGATTTATATGCATTGAGGTTTTCTAAAATCGAATAATTAACATAGCCACTTTGCGCAATATTTTGACGTCCTAACAACACGGGTGCATATGCGCTTGTCAAAAAATATTTGATGGCCAAGATAGAGATAACTGTGCAGTTGCACTTTTTTGAAACGTTCAACCGGATGTGAACGATGCGGCTAAGAGCTTGATTTCGCATTAGATTGCGGACGACTCTAGAGGGTATAACGTTGAGATCTGACGGGCAAAAGTTACCTACAAACTTCTTCTCACCTAGGGGTGACATAAAGCCAATAAGGTTCTGAGACCTGGTGCACAAAGTTGTGCATCGTTTACTGTAAGTATTCAAAGTTTATTATATCCTCCTGAATTTGCAGGTGTGTCAAAGTAATTTTTTGAGAACAGGCACGTTGAATGCCGAAGTATATACAGGTTGGGGTCAATATCCCTAACAAAAAATGTCGGGGACGTAACAAAAAATCAGAAAAGTGCTCGTGTCCAAAATCCGGCATTTGGAGATTATCATCAATCATCAACCAGCATTGTCCCAGATACCGGGATCTAAGCCTTCCTGTTTCGGCTGAGGTCAACACCTTTATGACATTTCCCCTGGGCTCAGAGAGAGCGGCACAGCCTCTCCTTCACCACGAGTCAAAATCTGTCAATGCACGAAATTGAACTCCTTCCCAGGCTCTGTTTAGAAGTCAAGAATTTTCACCAATCAGGGCAAATTTCCTATTGGGGACTCGGTATTTATCCCGACTTATGCACGAGACCACACAATTGTTACATTTGCGGTATTTTACTCATGTTCATGCACATGAGTAGAAAATATGGGAACTAATGATGAGGCTCATGGAGGTTACTACATACGATTATCATAATATCATAGCAATATGTATTACTTTCCCAAGAAAGCTTTTTCTTTTCAAATCCCATTCAGTGGTTTCTCGAATTTAATTTCAAGTAGATGCTGTAGATGCTTTTAGACTTACTTTGTGGGCAATGAAACTTCTCGGTTACCAAATTTTAGTCAATCCCCGCTTGTGGCGGAAACGCGCGTTCCATTTCCTAATTCCTGCGCCCGGTTTTTGAAATACTGCGCCCATGCAGTGAAAATCTAGATCGCCGGCAATTTTCGGGCTATGATGTGGGGCTTAAGAACCTGTCTCGGTGTTTGAAAGTTTATTCTATGCGGCTTTTAAAGGCATCTAATTGGGTTGCTTCAATTTACACTACATGAGGTTTCGTATAGACTAAGCATTATAAATAATCGAGGCTATGGTTATCTATCTAATGCCGAGACCGGAGGCTTCCTTTATTTTCCAAATGACGTCCGAGTATCGTCATGATAAGCCCGCCTAAGCAGAGGATCGAAGTATACACAAAGCCAACAAAGTACCTAGGCTTGTCCTGAGTGTTCCAGACCAAAATTGGCACCCATGCATTGGTGACGTAGGCAAGAGTATTCGTTATTACCACTACTAGGTTCCTTTTGGAGTCATCTTGATAAAGTAAACGGTTTATCCAGGAAAAAATTTGAGGCTGACCCCAATGAGATGGGAGGGAAATAATGACGTAACAAGCCCAATGAATAGGGAGGGGTATATCCCAAATAGCAAGTAAAGTACACCCAGTACCGGTCACAAGAAACACCAAACTTACAAAAATGTAGTTGAGTTTACCACCCAAGAAATCGCCTAGAAAGGCAACTGGAATCGCAAGGATAATTCCCGCAAGGGTTAAAAGAGATGGATATACATTATAAGCGGACGGGGGAAGGTTTAAGTCAAATTTCATCCAGGTTTGGAATGTAGGCTGACCATGGCAACCAGTAGAGTTATTGTAGGCTAAAAACATCAATGGGAATACAAATATATGCCATGAATTGATAAGATCTTTGAAATCCAGTGCTGATGAAGACGACTTCAGAGTTATTGTTTGTCCCAAACGCCGACGACGCTCCACTGCTATAAATTTATCAGTATCATTGAAATAAAATTCTGTAATCCTAGTAGGATTATTTGGTAGAGCTATCATGCTATATAATGCTATTGGAATTGTGATAAGACTATTTATCAAAAACATCACTTGAAAAGGCTGCAAAGTTCCGTGAAAGCGCCAATCAGAGTTGGAAAGAATCGCCTGTTGGATCAATGGACTTAAAACTCCAGCTACACTAGAGCTTATAGAGAATAAAGTCGAACGTTTTGCTAGTTCTTTTGGAGCGTAGAATGATCCTAAAATGTATTGAATTCCAGGAAAGAATGCCAGTTCACTTAGACCTAGTAAAAATCTAATAAAATATAATTGATGTAGGCTGCCACACATAATTTGTAGCAGACATAATACACCCCACATTACTTGTAACCCGCCAAGATAAATTCGGGCATTCAATCTTCCCAACATCAAATTTGATGGAATTTGACCCAGGACATACCCAACGGTCCATGCGGAAAGTAAATAATTGTATTGATTTTTATCCATTCCGTAGTACTCATCCATACCGTTTAAATAGGCAACACCTATGTTTTGCTGATTTAAAGACTTTATGAAATATCCAAACATGGCCGATGAAAGAAGAAAGAAATCCAATTTCCACATATACAGACGCTCCAAGGGATGTTTATCAAGGGAATCTACGAAGAAAAGCTTGAACTTAAACCATTTAGTGTCCCTTTCTTTCAATTCATGTTCGGAGGGTCCCCAATTAGGATCAAAAAAATCTGAACTCTCATCGGAAAGTGTCGAGGAGGTAGAATTGCTCCTGACAACATTGGAGTCTTTCTTAAAGAGCAAGGGGGTAGTTTCTGACATTGGGAGTCGTAGATGAACTTAACTTTGGTGCCGGCTTTTATCCACTTCTTTCTGCCCCCCACATGTGTACCAATAAGCGATTATCAGCCATAGTTTGCGGTTACTAATCTCCACAGGGAGAGGAACCACACTTTTGATCCGTTGCACCATACATACAATTGCATCCTAAAAGCATGATTACAATATCTTACATGCAATGACACTTCAACTATGGACCTTCTCTATATACTGATATACTGGGCTGGTTTCTGGGATCCCCCTGCTGTAGACGACCTACGTATTATCCCCCAATCTGTAAGAGAGTATACCTCAGTTGTACCTCAGTCATACCTCAATTGTTCCTCAGAACTTCTCTCCTGTAGGGACTATGGCCTCAGGGTCACTCTACTTGGTTACCACACTCATTTCTTCCAGCAAATACACATACGGTAATTAATCTACCTTTTTCTAGCAAACGTATACACGGTATCCCACACAATATCTACCTTCGTCTCGTCAGTCCAGCCTAGCTCTTGTTTTAATTCTTCCACAAAGCGCTCAGCAACATCTTTCCTCTTCTCTCCGTACTTAGACATCCACAGGTGATAAGCACTCCAAGATTGAGTATAGTTCAAAATATCCCGTGGAGTGACGGTACGTTTGATGAACAATGGCGTGCTATCTTCCTCGTCAACCCCAGCGTGGTACTCGTGTCTAACTATATCCTGAAACTGATCTGAAGGTACCTCAATCTCTTTAAGAAGTGTTCTCAAATAATTACGTCCTGGTTGCTCCCAGCTTGGACCCATGTATTTTTCCCAACCTTCAGAATCGTCTGAACCATAGCAGTATCTATCGTAGATTTCATTAGCCTTATCGTACCCTACAAATACAGGATCTTTATAAAACCAGTAAGCCAAAGTTCCGCCTACTTGTAATACTCTGTGACTCTCATCAAAAAACTTCTTATGATCCACCCAATGACAACATTCAGCGCCTGTCAAAAGTGCAACCGATCCTTGTTCAATCTCCTTCGGAGATTTTTCAGCGGCTCCAATATAAAATTTAACCTTATCTGATTTATTGGCAGCTTTACATTTATTGATCATCGTTTCAGAAACATCGGTGCCAATAGTCTCATTAAAGTATTTTTCAAGCTCGAAGGTGACAAACCCTGACCCACATCCAATATCCACCGCTAAATCAAGGTTGCCTCTTCCAGCTTTATGATACGCAATCAAAGCCTTGTAAAACAGGTCAGGATAACTGGGGCGTGCGGCGTCGTACCTGTCAGCATTGAAGGTGGCGTCAGAATAAGTAGCCATAATTAGATAAAGAGTATTTTCTATGGATTTCAAGTAAATACAATTGTAACTAAACTATTTCTGTTGAAGGTTTCCAGGGTCTGAAGTCCGAAGTATTTATACACTATGCCCCACATTTTGTATGGCGCCGGTTCCGGTCCGTTACCGCACAGGCTGTCAATTTTTAGACAAATTTAATTGTGTCATAGATTTGGCCAGAAAGAATACGTGAAGAGCAATCAAGCCATTTGGTGTCTCCTGTATTAGATCCGAGCATCTATCAGGTCTATTATATAGGATGGAAAACATAATCTATGTAGATAACTACTTAGAGAGCTAATTCCACACATAGACTACAGTTTGAAAATGTATAATGAGAAATAAATTTAGTATAATGAATCAAATGAAAGAAGTACACATTGCGTAGCTCGATCGCCAGATCAGTCAGCCACCTATCTGGGTCTACTTCTAGTTACATCCAGTCAACTTGTTCTTAGGAAAGGAAAAACCAGCTGCCTCCCAATGAGTCAAGTTTGCATTTGTATAAGCCTCGAGGTGGCTCTGAATATAATTATAGGTAGGGAAATTTGCAGGATCGCAACCAACATTTATAGCATTCGAAGGCTGATATACCCGCAAATAATCGATTCTAAGCGTCACAGGGAACATAATTGATGGCCAATCAATGTAAGCCCAATTGTTGGATATACCCAAGTTCATAATAATGCTCATAGGCTCTTTGGAGACTTTACGCCAGCCTATATTACCGTTAGGGTGAAGAGCATTCAGATACATGGTGAAAGTCGGATTTTCACCCACATACCAAGTAATGTATCCAGTATCATCGTCATTAAGATATTCAAAACCATACACCTGGTACTGGCGATCTCCCCTACCATACTCGTACCATGTGGTATTTAACATAGAGATACCCAGAACTGCTTGTTGGAACGGTCCTCCAGCGTATGTGTTCATGGTTGTTACAGATGCATTGTAAATCTCTATATACTGATAATCGGGCATGTACCATATATCAAAAGGGGCAATTTGAAGTGACTGCGACGCTACTCCGACCCTTACATTTGAGTCTACTTCAGCTTCTACGGCATCGATTTCAGGAGCACCTCTTCCAACTCCTATATTAGGGTGGTCGGATCCAGAACAGGTGCAAGAATTAAGTTTTTGGCCCGGTAAGTACGAAATTCCATCTGGAGACAGCTGATTCGGGGTGATTCCAGCATCACAAGTGTCGTAACTATAAGGCCAAACTCCTTCTGTCAGCGCCATATAACCAGGACGGCCCAAGTTGCCCAAAGTCCACATTCCCGGCCAAAGACCTGAGACGTCACCATAATTGGGCAATTGCGCCAGAAATACGATCATTCCCTGAGTGAAACAGAACTTGTTCCATGTTTGAAGCATCCCCAGACGATAGTACAAATTGTGATTCTTGAAGGCATCCATACGGAGATTAAGTGACCCGTTTGCTGTAGTTGCCGCATCAGGATCGTACCATTCCAAATCACGAGTTGCTCCGTACCAGAGATCAGGCAGAGTAAAGAATTGGTCGTCTCCTTCGTAAAAAGTCCGGCCCTCGGCATTGAACTCCTCCAGGAATACCAATTGCCACGAATCGCCCGTTCGAGTTTTAATAGTGTGGGCTGATTCTGGGGTGTCTGGATCTACAAGCAGGCGAATTGCCGATAATATAGGGTATTGATAATCGGTAAGAACCTCGTAGGCAAGAATTTTGGGTCGATATGCGACATTGGAGTACGTTAGAGCAGGTAACACTGCAAAAACGGCTACGGCGGCTGCAATTAAGCAAAGAACTCCTAATATTCCAAAACCTGACCGTTTGTCCATGGTCTTCAAGTCATACCAAAACCTGTTTTTATCATAATCAGCGTCAGCGATAGGATCCGGATTGTGGATGTAATCATCTGGTTCTTTTTCATCTATATGAAGTGGGAATTGTGAGGCAGGATAGCCACCAAAGGGCAGAAAATCAAACTTTTCTTCGAGTTGAGGATCTTCAAGGACTCCTCTTTCTGGTTTTCTTTGAAAGGCGTAGATCTGACTACTCAAGGACGACAGAGAAACGACTCTGCTACCGATTTTTCCTGGGAAACGGTCAAACTCCCCTGGAGCAGTGATTCCCAACAGAGAATCATCACTCGAGGTAAGTAAATGTGTTGCTCCAGTGTTGTCACCAACCTCATTATAGTGTGGGTATTGTTGAGTGATGTACGGCCTTCGGGGGTCTAAATCTCTTTCATCGCTTTCTGTATTTTGGAGCAGTGAGTAAGAGGTCCCAGCAAACGGATTACCTACCGAATCGTCCAGCAGATGAGTTTCACCTATCTCTCTTATTTTGTCGGGGCTGATTTCACGATCCTCAGCTGTCAGGCTACCCTCGTGGGTGAGGTTTCTCACATTGTTTTGTGGTGAGTGTGACATGTTTCAGGATTTAAGGGGGGTTTCGGTGTGGTGATTTGGGGGAGTGTGGTAGTTGAAATGTGGGGGTTTTAGTGATTGACTTTCAGCAGAATCCGGATATGTTTATGTTGATGTGTTTTGTCGAGCCTGTGGTCTTTTCAACCGCTCTATCAACTAATACACGGCTGGTGTTTCAAAGTGGGACCAATTGATTATGGATGAAGTCCAGAATTGGGGGGTGTGGGGGGTAGCAACCTGGTAAATAAAGGGCACTGGAGGTCTTTGAGTCAAAGTTGACTACTGGGGGACTTGGCTCGACTGGGGGAGCTCAAGGTGTCTGCACGGGCCTTACAAAGTCGATCTGTTGTAAAAATATCCACCTCGATCTCGTTGCTTTTCGTAATTGGTGAAGATGCATGTGTCAGGGGTTAGGTTGGGGAATTTCCTGTATATAGTGTAATAAATATAATAAGGTTTTACTCCAAAACGGCCACATTGGGCTGGTGAGTTATATTTGGAGAGAATAATATTAGAGATATTTTTTCAGATGAGTCGTTGCAGATTAGGCGGAGTATTTTAGATTGCATCAAGTATGGAAAAATCACTTGGTTAAAACTGTTTTCTTTGTTGTTGTTGTTGTTGTTGTAATTCGTTTTATTCTTGGCTACTTGTTGCAAAGAGGCTTCGCCTGGCTAGACCTCTTCTGCCTGGAAAAATTACATGGGGGAGCTGCGGCCTGCATGGGAGAGGTTGCACCACATTGTGGAGAGCAAGGTACAAAGGTATGGGGAAGGAGGGAAGAAATAAGGGGGAAATAAGAAGTACACACCTTGATTTTGAGATGAGAACAGCTCTAGGTTTGAGCAGAATAGTGCTGCTAAATGAAACGGTAAATTTGATCTGAGAATTCTACAAAATTGCCGGTTTTCTACAAGGAAGGGTGGATGTTGTTTCTCCACAATAGAGTGCTATTTTAGTGCTCGTAATATTCAAATCCTGAAGAAAATTACCGCATCGGGATGTTGTCGCATAATGTTAATTATGGTGGGAGTTGATGGGAGAACTATAGTTTGGAGTTCATAAGATAGTAATGGGGTCTGTATTGCTTGTTGTGGGCCGAGAATTGTGATTCCAGTGGGCTCTAGACAAGTAAGTCATAGCCCACTATTTACTAAAATCGTGCATTGCATCGAACCACCGCCATTGGATCGCCGGATCTCCATAGTCCATCTCCTCCTGCGGCGGGCTTTCGTCTCCATCACATGTACTAAGACACTTTGTGTCCGTCTTTTACTACTTGCCTACTCAATCTACCTACTAAATTTACATTTCATTCCTTCATATGTAGATTATTATAGAGCTTGGATCATACAGCTCGGTCATTTAGTTGCATCCTATTAATCTTCGAGGTCACTTGGCCTGTAACCTTATTCTTTCTCTGGTCTGTTCAAACGGTTCGGAATTTGTGCGCACCAGTATTCATTAGGTGAGGAATCGTTAGTGTGGGTTCATTTCAAAAATGTGAACACCATTCTGTTTACTTCCTCATTGCTCCTTCTTAGGCTCGTTGGTTTCCTCTCCCTTCTGTCCCTTCTCCTTTCGGTAATTCTTTTTCGCTAAAAACTCTTTATATTTAGTCAAAGTAATCGAGCTCTGCATCAGTTTATAATCTTGTACAAATTGGTACTGAGTGTTCAAATATTTATCCCAAATGGTGAAGAACGGCTGCAGAAAATTATGTTTAATGCCCCAACTCTGATGATGAATATCATGATAAATCAGATTGTTGGGGAAAACCGTCTGAAACAAGTCGTATGGAAGTCTATACCCACAATGGTCATCTACAGTTTTCATGGTAGCGAATGTAAACAAAACAATACTTTCTCGTGGTGAAAGCCCTGTAACCATCGAGGCAACGCCTGCACCCAAAGTATCAAGTAAGAATCCTTCCACTGGATCATTATACAAAGCACCATAAGCATATGGAACGTAGAGTCGATGATGACGACTATGGAATCTTCTATACAAATATTTATTGGTATGCATGTATCGATGGAGCCAATATTGCCACAGATCGATAATAAACAACGAAATGCCAATTTTGACCGCAGATGTGCCAAACATATATGCGACATAAATCGCCCAATTGGGGATGAATTCAGGAATCCAATCCAGATGTCTCCATTGCCACATTTCAAACATTTCAAAGCCGGTGGTCTGGGCCGGTTCAAAATGGAATAAAGCAAGTCCTGCTAGAGTCTGGATAATATGTTGAAAGATGACATCCTTGATGACTTCATGGAGGGTAACTTTGTTCCGCAGAACCTCCTCTTCTGAAGGGTGAATGCGATACTTCTCTGCCAATTCGTAAACATCGATAATGTGGAAAAAGGTCAGATAAGTCCAATAGGCGATAATTGGGGCTGCAAGGGAAACTATACCATCTGGTATGCCCTGGATGAGTGGGGGCATGAGCACTTTGGCGTAGGGCGGTGGCACGGTGCTCAGAAGTGCCAGAAGATCCGGTAATGTCCAGGTACTACTATTCATGTTGTTACAAACTTAAGGAACGAATTTGACGATGTCTTTTCTTTTTGTAGTCGCGATGGAGTTTTATTTATACGATGCGCGGGTGGAAAAGGAAATATGGCATATGGAAAAGGGCCCAATAGAAGAATGACCATGGGGGAGCAAGGAGAAGTATTTTGGATTAAAAGAGGGAGTTAGAGTCTACATTATGTTACAGGATGTACAAATTACTGGGAATTTGAGTTTGGTGGCTTTGTTTTATATCTATCACTACCGTTTGCACGGTTGGAACGGGTTCACTCTCCTGCTTGCTTGTATTTCTCATAGGGGGTCATTGGGGCCCTCTCTCCTATTTTTTCTGAGACGCTGTTTCTTTTTTAGTTTCTCGTTGTTTTTTCCAGGGGGGTGTCCGGGGGATGGAGCAACTTTTGGACAGGGAAGACTCGCCGTGAATCGCCACCAAGATCGGTCAATGGGCTCTTCTGTGGTCTAATTTCTATTCTATTCCCCCCAGTAACGGCATTGGGTCCCAGAAAATCCCGAAGCCGGCCGAAATGGTTGTTCTCCGAGCCTCTTCCTCTGCCGTATCTTAGTAACTCCGTTATGCCCGCCGTGCTCAGCTGCTTTTTTTTTAGTGGGGTGACCCAGCATGAACACACGAAAAACTGACAGCCCAGGGCAGAGTGATGGTGGAGTGACAAAAAGGTACAATCACTGTCTACTCTGAGTCTCATCGATACATCATATGGCTTTCATTCAGATATCATCGTAAGTTTGTACCACGTGATTGAATAACGTTCGTCATGAATAGAGAAGCAAGTACACTTTATTTCGAGCGCAATCAATACCCGCTACCTAATTTTAACTAGCAACATCATTCCCATGCTAGGCACAAAATCCTCACTCCGCTTATGTCTCATGCTCGCTAATCCCCAAAATTACAGTCTAAATGTCGCCATCTCTATCATTCCATTACCGGCAGCTTGCTAAACCCTACAACTGTATATATATGAATAATACCGGGTTACATGATACTTGGTGTCTCTTATTCATTCTCTCTTCTTCCTTCTCTTTTCTATTTTCTCTTTTTTCTTTCCTTTCTCCCCTTGTCTATTCTTTCTTCCCATCTCCTCCTCTTGTCTTTCTCCCCTTCTCCTCTCTTATCTAACTATTGTTTGTTTGTTTTTCGCGTGCTCTGTCAAAATAGCAAACAAAACTTCTCCAAAACGCTTCTCCCGCGCATTTCCATGTCGCCACAATTCCGCTCGGTTTTGCTATACAAATGAAAAAAATAGAAAGATGTGTGTTTCCTGCACATTGACCTCTCACTTATGCCCAAACACTCCGTCAAACCCTTCAACCCGAATCCCATTTTACTCAAATCCTCGACCATTACTTCCAACTCCACTACCACCAACATGTCAAAACCATCCAAATATTCTAGTGATGATATCTGGAAGAATGGTATTGAGAAGATCGTATGTATATCAATCGACCACAGTACTATCGGAATTACTAACCATAGAATTCGGAGCTATTCACCCTTACATATGGCTCTCTAGTGGCCCAACTTTGTAAAGACTACAATCATGATTACGCCCAAGTTAATCAACAACTTGATAAAATGGGCTATAATATTGGCATTAGACTTATTGAGGAATTTCTCGCCAAAACTGGGGCACAAAGGTGTTCCTCGTTCAAAGAAACTGCTGAAATGATAGCAAAAGTAGGATTCAAGATCTTTTTAAACATTCAACCAACTGTAGCCAATTGGACTCAAGATGGGAAGACATTTTCACTCATTTTGAATGAAAATCCGTTGGCAGAATTTGTAGAACTTCCATTGCACGATCAAAGTACAAAGGAACTTTGGTATCTGCAGGTTTTATGTGGAGTGTTACGTGGAGCATTGCAAATGGTGCAATTGGATGTAGATGTGTGGTTTGTGAAGGATGTATTACGTGGTGATGACCAGACAGAGCTCAGATTGCGGTTGAATAAGATTTTGAAGGATGAATTACCGGCGGGTGAAGATTAAACGGGGCTAGAATTGAGTCAATCAAATAAAGTAGAGAAGGCGATCACACGAACGAGCAGAAGAAATTAGCCTAGGAATGAAGGATTGTATTACAGAGGGGAGGCAAAAATAAGGAGAATGGAAGGAAGAAGATGGATGAAGATGAGACGAAAGAAGATGAAACAGAGTTTAAGAGAGTAGATCTTATTTAAAGAGAAGAAACTTAAATTGGAAAGAAGCAGAACAAAGGTTACATATAAGGGAATGAATATAGAGCGATGATGTAGGTAAAATAAAGCATGAGTAGATAAATTTAGAGCAGTTTGGAAACTGGACACTTGCTAATCCAATATGACCCAATCTGACCCAAACTGATCCAGTCTGAATGATTTACTTGTCAATCTTGTCACAATTTAGTCACATTCAGATTACAAGCCAATCACAAGCTGATCAGAGCCAAACCATTGACCTCTGATTATTTCTTACCATCTTCTAGCCCAACAATTTATCAATTACATTACTTCACCTACCCACAAGCACTTAAATCACTCTACCATCATCCGTTCCCCCTTTGTGATCTTTTCTCCGCATTTCACGTCACTGATTTGAAATAATCGCCCTTATAATTCCCGCATGGTACCACTTTTCCATTTTTTACAGCACTTTGCCCACAATATTACCGCACTTTACTGTCTTTTACTGCACTTCCGATTTTTGTTACCGCACTTTTGGTCCCCTGCTACGCGCAACTATAAATTTGTTCCCCCAGATCCTCTCCTCCTTTAGCAGCAACTGTTTGCCACAACTACTTGCATCAATCATTATTGCTTTATAATGGCGCATATCGCCAGTTTCGCTGCCGGGTTTGGTTATGATGCTGTCTTGGCATTCTTCACCCTAGTAGTCAATACATATTTCCGAGAAATAGAACTGTCTGGTCTGTTTGTCATTCCTGAGAAGGGCCCCGTGGTGTTTGTGATTGCTCCTCATGCTAATCAATTCCTTGATCCATTATTGGTGATGGAAAAGGTCAAAGAGGCTGCTGGTCGTCGTATAGCCTTCTTAATTGCCGCCAAAAGTTATAAACAACGCTTTATCGGCACCCTTGCTAAGATATGCCATGCTATCCCCGTAGAAAGACCTCAGGACAATTTAAAACCCGCCACTGGATCAATTACCGTGGTGAATGATGATAGGAAGGATTCTGAGGGTAAGAGGGTAAAAGTGAAAGGTCAGGGAACTAAATTTACCGAACAATGTCACCCTAAAGGCTTAATTGGGCTCCCCAATTCCTTGGGGAATACTCAAGTCGAATCTGTAGAAAGTGACACTGTTTTATACTTGAAGAAGCCTTTCAGTGTAAACGAGAAAAATCCATCTGAAAAGCAGAAAAAATTACTTCAATTGATAGAAGAAGGAACCGCTTTTAAAGTAGCCGACCCAATAGATAATCATGTTGTATTCAAGCATGTTTTCACTCATTTAAATGAAGGTAGAGTTTTGGGAATTTTCCCAGAAGGTGGATCTCATGATAGGCCAAATTTGTTACCATTAAAGGCAGGAGTGGCCATTATGGCACTTGGAGCTGTTTCTAGCGAAGAAAATAAGGAGCCTATCACAGTTATTCCCACAGGAATGAATTATTTCCATCCTGATAAATTCAGATCTCGTTGCGTTGTACAGTTTGGTCATGCAATCACGGTAGACAAAGACAATTGGGGCGCCAGGTATGAATCTAACTCTAAAGATGCCATTAGTGATCTTCTTCAAGAAATCTCATTGGGTTTAGAGGAGGTGACTGTAAATTGCAACGACTACGATACCCTTAAAGTGATCCAATGTGCGCGAAGACTCTTTACGAGTACACAAAGAACACAAATTCCGCTCCCCATGGTGGTTGAAATGAATAGAAGATTAATTAAGGGCTACGAACAGCATAAAGATGATGCCGATGTCATACAATTACGTGATGAAGTGCTTCTGTATGATACAGAATTACGGAGATTAGGAATCCATGACCATCAAGTCGAAACAATCGAAAATAGTAAAAGAATCGAAGTCTTTTGGAGATTCGCCAGTCGTTTATTCCAGGTTTTCCTCTTCTGCGGGTTAGCCCTCCCCGGAGTTTTTCTATTTTCTCCGGTTTTCATAGTTGCGAAAAGAATCTCCAAGCGGAAATCAAAGGAGGCTTTAGAGGGCTCTTTGGTAAAAGTCAAGGCCAAAGATGTAGTAGCAACTTGGAAAGTTTTAGTGGCTCTCGTATGGGCTCCATGTATCTACATATTTTGGTCGATTATCGGGACATTCTTGTTAGTTAAGCTGGACTTTTTTTCTGCAAGGATCCCTACATGGATTATATTTGTTGGGTTCTACCTCGCAGCAGTATTCACAACCTACGCATCATTGCGAGTTGGCGAAATAGGTGTCGACTATTACAAGTCTTTGAAACCATTATTTTATTCCGTATTAAGCATTCAAATGGACTTTAAACAATTAACTGAGTTAAAAAAGAAGAGGGAACGATTAGCGATGAAAGTAGAACGGTTTTGTGATCAATACGGTCCCAGCATATTCGACGATTTTGATGAATTTTACGATAATTACAACTCTATTGAGAAAGGCGGGAAACTGTCGCTCGATATAACGCTGCATAGAAAGGGACACAGAAGAGACAATTCTTCTTCAAGTTTGGAATTCAATAAGAATGATTTAAGTAACATTCCTATTTTCTCGTCAGTTAATGATGACACAAATGAAAGCCGCAACGAGTGGAGGAACGTGGAAGCACCAAAGTCTTACAGCCCCGATATTACGAAAACTGCTGTGGACGATTTTGATAAACCAGGTAAGTCTCTGTCTGTTGCTAGTGGGAGTGCTCGAAAAAGACGACCTAAATCGTAAGACAAGAGGTCCCATTGACAATTAGAAAATAAATGTGAAATACAGTATATTGTAAATAGAAACAAATTTATTTTTAGCATTGTTACATTTGTTCTTTGTAAATACACTCACTAGTACCAGGTTTGAATCAGAATCAGCACAAATTCTGAAGATGTGTGAATGTTCCAATGGTTGTTTGATGTTTCTGAAACTATCTATTGTTTGCTTCCAGGTTCTGTTTGTGTATAATCAACTGTGTCTTTTTGTCTTTTGTTTTTGTATTCCACTTCCGAAATACACCAACGATTTTCCAAGACTTCGGTCCAACCGCCTTATTGATCAGGTTTGATGTAAATTCTGATCTCTAACCATAAAATAACTCCAAGTGCTTACGCATAGGAACAGTTGCGAGAATACGAAGTAAATGCATAATGTTTAAAAAAAATTACCATGCCAGTAGTAAATAGCAAATGGATTTAACGATATATAGATTTTGTGGACGCAGTTTGGAAGGTTACGGATTGCATTCGATCGCAGAATTCCAATGTACTTTTGAGGGCACGACAGGTAGCGTCTAAAAAATATTGTGTATATTTAATTTCTTGACAAAAGCGACAATGTAAGACGCAGGCGTTGTTCATGCACGAGAGCGACCGTTTCACGCTAATGCAGGCAGAGATGTCAGATCAATGGTTGGTTTGAAAGCACTTGCAGATGAAATAAGTGGTTTCATGGGCTCTGATGTAGGAAAATCCAAGCAAAGGAAATAATATGAAACTCCTCCAAGGAGAAGTACTTTTCTACGAGGGTAACTCCGTACGGCTAATTTGAGGTTGGCAAGGTGCAGGAGGGAAGGAGTGTCTGAATTGAGTATTTTATACTATAAGTATAAATACATGGTAGTAGTATGGAGTCCGTATTAGGAAGTCTTAATTGAGGCGGAGAAAGTGCACCAAATGTCGGCTATACAGAAAATGTTGTACGCGGGAGAAGCTTCTTCCAATAATTTGTACCCAGGCGTATGGAAGCGACGCAACAAAACGTACCACACACTCAGACGAATATCGAAACCATGCAAGATATTTTTTCACCCACTAAAAAATTATAGGTAACACATGTACAATTAAAGTTGTGCATCGTATTTCTATCTGCCCCTCTTCCCCCTCCCCCCCAGCAGAGCTACGAGAAAGAGAGTCACCACTATTCTCTCAGTAAACTGAACTACATCACAATCCTGCGGAGGTTTTAAGTAACTCACCCGCCCCTGCTAAAGCAGATCTTTCATTCCTTGTTTATCAGAATGGCGATCGGGAATTGGTTAGCTAGAGAGAAAAGCTCATTGGATGGTAATTGTGACGGTTTGAAGGCGATCTGCATCGGCGTGTGTGTAGTTAAAGTTGCATTGAATAACATAGACTTGCACAATAGTGCCTATGAGTTGATGCGAGGAGCAAAAATAATGACCGGAAGTAAGAAAAAGGTGAGATAATATGAATGGGTTAGAGATGCTGAGTAGACCGAGGTTTGTTGTACATCAAAGTCAAGAGAAGCAAATGAAATTTCATATGTTTGCTGCTAATGTACATCGAGTACTGCAGTCAACGAGCAGATTTAGAGAGATTTCGTCAGCATAATCGCAGATCCGATGAGGGGAACGAATAAAACTAAACCCTGGACGAATTGAATTAGCAATAACCGAAAAATATAATTTTTTTAATGAAATGGAGGTTGATTGGGAAAAGGAAGAAAGGTTTGGGGACAAAACCAGAGTACGAAAGGATCAAAAACATGCTCAAATTAACGGAAAAAGGTTGAGAGTAAAGGCAACGAGGCTGGTAGTAAACACAGACGTATCTCTCACGGGGAATGAGAGATTGCAGTTCTGAAACATAGGCTATAACTGCTAGAAGATCTTGCACCATGCGTCATTTATAGTAAGTGCCGGATGTATCCGAAGGGTTACCGATTTTAGGAACTGGCTGCAGGAGACCAAGTTGGGTAAATGAGAATGGAGGAGAAATGAGATGAAGACGCATCAAGCGATTAAAATGCGATGCATAAAGGGTGATCATTGGTAAAAACGGACGAATGACTTGAGCACGGAAGAGGTTAAGCGATTGACGGTACTCCGCATGGGAGAAGATGATAGGTCATAATACAGAGGACATAGAGAATGGGCGTAAAAAATAGAACAAAGATGTTAGTAGCGAGAAGTACGAGCCAATGGAGAATTTATGAGCGAAATCGGGAAAAACCGACCGATGTATGAATACGTGAGAAAAGGAAGAGTGTTAGGGAAGGAAGATGAAATGGCATGAAAGATAGTACGAAGCGTGAAAGATCAAGCGGGAACATCGAAGCGGCCTAATGGTATTTGAGGGGTCGAGATTCAATAATTCCATAGACAAAGTCGAATTAGGAAGTGTGGATCGACTAAAGAGGAAATCGAGAGCCGGTAGTGTGCACCAACTTGGCAGACCACAAAATAACCCACACTGAGGGAGCATACAATAGTAAAAAAACGGGAATAAGCAATGCGTCAGAGGGTATGTAATACAGGTCAGTGATGACATGGTGGGTGATACATTAGATATCACACAAATATCAATAGAGAGAAGGTTTAGCAGAAGAGAAAGGGCCGAGGGCCGAATGTACATATTAGTACAGTGCCGAAAAGCTTGATTCTTTGAAGAGACAGTGCCTGCGAAAAAGCACCTCGGTGCCAAAAAATGACCCGCCTGGCGAGAATAGCCCGCCCTGAGTAAAAATGAAACTAAGTGGGAGGGCGACCAGCTCGGGACTGTGAGGTCAGAGTGAGAGAGAGAGAGAGATTGGAAATGGAAACAGAAATAAAAAGAAATAAGAAGAAATAAATGAATAAAAAGGAAAGAATCTGCGGAACCACAGAAAGAACCAAAAGGAAAGACAAGTAACAAAAAGGTGCCACCAAACCACAAACCTATTCGAAGGTCAAAAAAAGCTAATAGACTGTAGAAAGCTGTCGATAAACAGATCATCCACCAGTTGACATTTTCTCTTCTCTTCTTCTTGTTCTCATTCTCTGCTCTTCTTCTCCTCTCTGCCCAACCGAGGGTGCCGTCATGACCATGACAACCTGCACATAACCCATCACCGCAGGTCACGCCTGCATATCGCTATCAGTGGCAACCATTGATAGAGCGAATAGATCACATTTGGCCACCCTTCTTTAGTGATAGAATAGTCTGATTAACCAGCCTTTCGTTCACGCCTGTTCATTCCCCATAAGTTAGAAATCGAGCCAGCCTCTGTTGGACTCACCAGTTACGTTACATCGTTTGGAATTCTAAAATATTCCGACCCCCTTCCCCCCCTTGACCTTCCACAAGCCCCGCTAACCCCCCTTAAAATGAAGATCACCGTTAGATTATCCACTGAAACCGCCTATTCTGTGACAGTACCAGATAATCTGAGTGTTCAGGACCTTAGAAACTCCGTCAAAGTGGCTTGTCCAGTTGATAACAAGCTTCCAGCAGACTTTAAGCTCATTTACAACGGGGTTAAGTTGGACCCCTTCTACAAATCACTTGCTGAATTTGGTCTTTCACCAGTAGCAGATGATCTCCAAGTTATTCTTATGAATAGCGGAGATGCTTCACCTCTGGCCCTGCCAGTAATCACAGCCACCACTGTACGTAAGTCAGGGGGCAAGAAGAAGGCCAAATGTCAGTTTCAACTGTGTCATCTGGCACCTTTAAGGATGGTCGGAGAATGCCAACATTGCAAGGGCAAATTCTGCGCCAAACATCGTCTTTTAGAGGATCACCACTGTCAGGACTTGCAGACTTGTAGGGACACTGCCCATGAGAAGAACGCCATGAAGTTGAACAACGAGAGCACTATTGCTAACCGAGTATAGAATGAATAATGATAGAGTAAATGTAGAGTAATATAAATAGTAGAGAAATGTAAACGTAGATGTGAGTAGCAAGGAAATGTGAATGGTAGGTGGAGTAGAAATGGATGTAACTGTAGAGAGAGGAAAGATGGAATCGAACAGAACAGAATATGACAGATCAGAAACAGAGGTGGTACGTCGGAAACAGTTCCTGAAGTTGTATGTATCTAGTAAGCTTCGTGAAGACATCGAAGGAATAGCAGTTACGACGACTGATGTTACTGCTCTTCCTTTTTTTAGTTCTACTTCTTCTTCTACTACTTCTTCTTCTACTTCTTCTTTACTATACACTCATGTCTCTCTATCTACTCCAACTTTTCGATCTGCTGCAAGTTATCCAATGCATCTTGAAATTGTCCATTGGTAGCTCTGTTAGCCTTGATCAAGATCTTTTCTGCCTCCTGGTAATATTGTTCCTGTTGTTCACTTTCCAACTCGTACATATTTCCAAGAGAGATTTTAGCTTCAGCAATAGGAACCCAAGTTTCTGGGTCTTCTGGATCTCTTGCAGCTTCGAAATGGGCCACTGCTTGGGTAAGAATCTTCTGGGCTATGCTTTGAGCATCTTCTCTAGAAAGACCTTCAAGCTCTTCGATTCCAGCGTAGTCATCATCATACGTTAAAGCAGTGTAGACTGAAGTTGGAACTTCAGATTCTTGAAGGTATGATTGTCCTAGTCTCTTGTTCAACTCACGACGAAGCTCCTTTACTTCTGTACTATCACCACGAGCATTGACTCGTTTGAGGAATGCTTCAGTATGGTCTCTCCACCATTGGTTGTACTTGTCAGAGGTTTTTATGATGTAAAGAGGGTGATTTTCAGGAAGAGTAACGTCGTCGTCTTCATCATGATCTTCTTCTTCTTCTTCATCACCATCATTTTCATCTTCTTCTTCTTCTTCGTCCTTCTCTTCATCCTCTTCATCCTCTTCTTTCTCTTCTTTCTCTTCTTCCTCTTCTTTCTCTTCTTCTTCATCCTTTCCAAAATTATCCACCATGTCCAACAAATCATCAAACGCTTGAAGAATCTCTAATGTCTCCAGATTAAAGAGCTCAGTCTCTGCTCCAGTTTCTGCTGCTTCGTATAACTCCAAAGCATTATCCAAAAGCACATCAAGGGCAGGAAATTCATCAGCATTACTCCCATCATCTTCAATCTGTGATATATATTGCAACGGAAGTCTGTCAATAAGTACACGAGCTTTGGCAAATTTGATCTCGGAACTATCAGGATGACTCTCCAATCCAGAATCAAGACGTTCTAAAGCAGCATCAAAATATTCTTGAACGCTACCCTCTTCATTCTCTTGGGTATGAAATTTGGCCAATTCTGCCAAAGCAAGGCCATAAGTAGCATGGAAAGATGCTGGAACAGACTCGCTATTTCTCAAGAGTCGGTCACATTCATGGATAACCCCATTTATTACTGCAGGTGTCTCCTTTTCCAGTGAAACATATGTCTTCCAAAGTGCTTGTAATTGTGCAAACTCATCTTCTGCATCAACAGTCTCGTTAAGCTCAATTCTGATTTCGTTGGATGGGGGTTCGACATTTTTCTTTTGTTTTTTGGCCTTTGCCGCTAATCCTGTATGTTTAGAACGTTTAGCCATGGAAAATTGTGGTCAATAGATCGAGTAGGAGGGGGTGTTGTGCTACCTTTTGGCCTCTCTATCTCAAGATGGTTGTGGTCTGATAGGTGAGAAAGTATGCAGGATGCAATGCCATGCGATGCGATGAGCGAGCGAGCAGTAATACGGGTCCATCTTGCCTATATGCAGTCTGGAAACGGAAGGGATGAGGGTGGTATATGCAGTCCTAGCTTTTCTTTAATGTCTCGCTCATCTCTTCGCACGTGATATCCTGCAATCGATGATCGCTTACTTGGGCCTTGATGTGATAGGACCTGACAAAAGAACTTAAATCATCTTTTGACAAGTTCTGTTTCGTTCTGTTAACCCCCAGATATATATATCATGGCACTCCTTACGTCATGGAAGTGTGACGGCGAGGTCCATCTTGTCATAGGGACTTCAAGTGCCGCAGTTAGTCGTATAGAGGGCTGTTTGAGCGTTGGTGCATTCGTGAAAGTAGTAGGTGGTAAAAAAGGACTCGAGATTCAGAGCCAAAGTTGGGGTGACAGAGTCGAATTTGTGGGTGAAAACTTTGAAGATCGACATTTAACCCAGTTGGGACGTCAAGATGTAAATAATGTTGTTGATAAAGTCTTCGTAGCCCTTGTGGGACTGTACCCCACAAAAGAGCATATTTTTCACGCATGTCAAAGGCTTCGAATCCCAGTAAACACTTCAGATTCGCCAGAATTCTCGAGTTTTACCCTTTTATCTACTCATACTGACGGTGATCTTCAGATAGGGGTAACTACCAACGGTAAAGGATGTAGACTTGCCTCTAGAATTAGAAGAGAGATAGTTGCATCTCTTCCCCGCAATATTGGCGCTGGATGTGCGAGAATTGGTGAGCTTAGGGCTACCCTTCAAAAAGAAGACGCTGATTTAAATATTGGGGCTAATCATGTTGGAGAAAACGACGAAGATGCTGTTACTACGAGTAAGATCAATTCCTTAGTTGAAGAATTTAATATGTCCACAGAACAGAAAAAGCAGCAACGTACGAGATGGCTTCTGCAGATTGTTGAGTACTATCCGCTCAATAAGTTAGCAAATGTGGCAGTTGAAGATTTGACTGTTGCGTATAAACAGAGTCAAAAGGAGGAAGAAATTAAACAAGTGAATGACGGTAGTAATGATAATAATGCGAACAATACTGGAGATAGCCCAATTGAGGAGGAAAGTGGATCTAGTGGTAAAAATGGTTCTGATTCTAAATCCAACCTGGCCCGCATATCGCTCGTTGGAGCAGGTCCCGGATCAATTTCACTTCTCACATTAGGAGCACTTAGAGAAATTTACAGCGCAGATCTCGTTTTAGCTGATAAACTCGTGCCCCAGCAGGTAATCGACCTTATTCCTCAGAAGCATACTAAGCTCTTCATTGCACGAAAATTTCCTGGTAACGCCGAACGTGCGCAACAGGAGCTCCTTGAACTTGGGCTTGCAGCTTTACAAAGAGGTGAAGTGGTAGTACGATTGAAACAAGGAGATCCCTACATTTTTGGACGTGGAGGAGAGGAATATAATTTCTTCGCCTCGCATGGATACATTCCACAGGTATTACCTGGAATCACCCTGGCCCTAGCAGCGCCAGTTTTAAGTAACATTCCTGCGACCCATAGAGAAGTTGCAGATCAAGTACTCATTTGTACAGGAACTGGTAGAAGAGGGGCAGTGCCAGATTTGCCCAAATATAAGCCCAATCGAACTACAGTGTTCCTTATGGCGCTCCATAGAATTGTGGAACTTGTACCGCTATTAATCGAAAATGGATGGGAGCCTAATCTTTCAGTTGCAATCGTAGAGAGAGCTTCCTGTCCTGATCAGCGGGTTATCAGGACCCGATTGAAGGACCTTGCCGCAGCCGTTGAGGCAAACGGCTCTCGTCCACCTGGGTTATTAGTTACAGGGCACGCATGCGAGGTAATAGAACCTGCAATTAAAGATCACGATAAATGGATCGTGGAGGAAGGCTACGAGGCTTCTTCCGTACTGGGAATCGTCAACGTTATCAAGCTGCTGCTGCTGGTGCTGCAGAACGCATGAGCAGCTGGTAATGGTGTACATAGAACAACTACATAGTACTATCAATTAATTAAGCTATTCATTAATTCTGGCTTCGAAATTTGTTCGATATTATCTAAATTTTGGCTAATAAATCGTTGACACGCCTGTTTGAAACGCAGATCTCCATGATCAAGTTCTGGACTGGGCCATTCGTTGCAGTGGAATTTGGCAGTGTTGGCCCTGCAGCTAGTAGAAGCAATCTGCAAGCGACAATGCAGGCGACCAGAAAAAGCTGCATGGTGTGTATGCAGGTGAGTATCGAAAGATCTGGAGGGGCAATAAAGTGGGGGACCGTGGGGGTCGGAAAAGAAGCATCCTCACGAGGGTAATCGGTATGTATGCAGGGCATCTTGGGATGGGAAAATCGGATGCTGTGTGCAGGGTTTGGATGGTTTCAATCATCAGAGACCAATCGTCATGAAGCAGGTGTTGCTGGGTATACAACGCAAGATTGCGTTCGTTTTTGACATCGATGGAGTGCTCCTTCGTGGACATAATGCCATTCCACGTGCAAAAGAGGCCCTTGGCCTCTTGAACGCTAATAAGGTTCCCTTCATACTTCTCACTAACGGAGGAGGGCTCAAGGAAAAAGAGCGGGTTGAGTTCTTATCTCTGAGGCTTGATGTAGATCTCTCACCTCTTCAATTGGTACAGCTGCATACTCCAATGAAGACTTTGGTCCCAGAATACCAACGAGTCATGGTAGTAGGCGGCGTGGGTGATAAAGCCCGCGCCTGTGCTTTAGATTATGGATTTCGAGATGTGGTAATGCCTGTAGATTTGATTAAGGTAGATCCGGCCATATCTCCACACCATCGTTACACTGCCCTGGAAATCGACCAGTTTGCAAAACCTGTAGATTTGGATAAACCTGTCGAAGCATTGCTTATGTTCAATGATCCTAGAGACTTGAATACCGATCTTCAAGTGGTGATGGATGTGCTCAATCTGGACCGCGGCCGAATTGGTACCAAAAGAGCTCATCTGCATCTGCCAGTTGACACACCAGCAGTGCCATTAATTTTCAGTAACAATGATTTCCTTTGGGCCAATGACTATCCACTTCCTCGGTTCGGACAAGGAGCCACCAGAATGATGGTAGAAAGGTTGTATGCCGAGCAGAACCATGGAGCTCAATTAGTGCGTACCATTTTGGGGAAACCTTTTGGGGTTCAATATAGTTACGCCCACCACGTACTTATTGACTGGGATAAAAATCATTACAATGTCACAAATAGTGGTAAAACCAATGGAGAAACAGAATCGAATTCCGTGCAGCAAGTGGTCCCTAGATTGGGTCAGAGTCCTCAAGACCTGCCATTTGATGCTGTGTATATGGTCGGAGACAACCCCGCGCTGGATATCAAAGGTGCTAACGATTACGGCTGGGAACTGATTTTACTTAGAACAGGAGTATTTAGAGACGAAGACTGGCACGACATGGTTGCCCGTCCTACGGTGGGAGTGTTCAATGACGTCTACGATTCGATTGTGCAAACCCTCAAAGATAATGGCTATTGAGATATATATAGTGTAATAGATTATTAGAAGCTTAGGCGTTTTGGGCGTTTTGACGCGGTGGCTTATTTTCTAAAGTTTTCTAAACAAATACAAGTGAGGGAAACTACTCCGATATCTTTCGTTATCATACGTAGTTGAGATCATGCCCACCACAGGCTATCAATCGAAGCCTCGTTTGGTGTTATATCATTTATTTTTTGTTCAAATCAAGAAAATCGGTTGCTAACCTTCTAGAAGCCAAGACGGGTGCTTTTTCGCGTTAAATTTACCAAGAAAGGGTATAATCAGAAATTTTTCATTTTTCTCGTGCTTTGAACCCTCATTTTAGGTACTGTTGAGCATACGAAAGGGTTTACCCAATTTCACTTGCATAAACTTTTTTTTTCTGATTTGAGAAATATGCAGATGTCTCTTACACCCATATTTTATGGCGTGCACAATCTGCGTCAAGATCCTTCAGGACCTACTGCATGGAAGTGCAATACATCGCACATAATTAATTCTCTGTTACTACAAGCAGACCTGAGAGTAGCAATTTTGTGCTTTGGCAATCGTGTGTAGAAATTGCTTACCGTAATGTTTCTAACGGTAGACAGAATTCCCTGAATTCCCCGAATTCCCTTAATGCTCATATCCCTTCAGCCGTATTTTTTGGTCTTTCGGAAACGTATATCTCGTGTAACATTTGTTGACAGGAAATATTTATGGTCAAACCCTATCTTCGCAGATGGGGTCAGACACTTTATTATATAGTTCTTTAATTCCTTGACTAAGTCTATGCAGTGTGAGGCCTTCGTTTCTTGGAAAGGAGGAATGACGCATCAAGTTTCCGAAATATCTGAAACATGTCGTTACGCTTTATCAGGTTGATCAGCAACCCATTATAGTTCTTACAATTGCATCTTGGTATATCGTTTATATGTATTATTTCTGACTAATATTAGACGGTGGGGGCTTATAATTTATTTTAAGGGCGTACAACAGTACTGTGCATTGGGAAAGAAGGGAAAGCAGGACCCAAAATTGGAGGAAGATGTTGCTCCTTAATCTCAGAGGATTGTTTTCTGATCAGAATTCTGCGTCCGTTCTTACCCTTGCGTACCTTGTTGTTTAAAACTTCTTCAGCAGCTAAAGCTGCACCTTTTCTCTTGACCAACTTAGCGTGGTAAAGTCCGCAGGCGTTACATAAGGTTCTGACACCGTTAGGACCTCTTCTCCACTCAGGAGTCTCACTGGTCCCGCAGCGATGACATTTGTTGTTTGATTTGTTGATAACTTCAGGGACAGTGAACTGCGTTCCAGCCGCAGCAGCTCTTTGTGGTTGAAAGTAAACTGGTTGATAATAAATGGGGGCCGAGTTCGACGACGTTGGTGCCATTCTCACTGGCTGAGGTGGAATTGAAGATGGAAATTGAATGTATGGGTAAGGGTGATATGATGCAAGTGGCAGCTGGTAATTAGTTGCTGGTAAAGTTTGTGGTTGTGAGACAGAAGGTATAACGGCACTGTTATTTCCTGGAAGTGTTGAGGAGATAACAGGGCGATCGTAACCACCTACTGTGACAGGTGAATGCCTTAACACATAATTATTAGGTGATAATGGCTTTGGGAAAGATTCTTCTACAACTCTTGGAGATGAGGAAGGTACGTAAGGTGCTGCTTGAGCAGTAAGTTCCTTTATGGATGGGAGGCGTAAACGACTTGGCAGAGTTGTCATATTATCTAACGCTCTTGAAATTTTTCTTCGACGTTGTCAAAGGAAATACTTGAACACAATTTTGGGCTTCGGGCCAGGGAGTATGTCATTATATATCAACGAATTTCTTAGGTGCATATTGATTTCATAGCATCTATCTAACGAGATGCAAAGAGTAACCCTAGTACGCCTACAAGCAGTGCATGATGCATGCGCTTTAACAACAGGGTGAATTTTCATGCATGCAACGGAAATTAAAAAAAATCAAAACTTTTAATTTTTTGTACGAATTCTTAGAAAATAAAACAAATAATATTTAACCAGATTTTTTTTTTCAATTTTATACCAGTTTCATGATGAATCTAATAGACGTGAACTAACATGAATCAGTGAATTATCCCCACAAATCACCTAAAATTGGCCGGCGTGGTAAGAGCTCTTCTCTGTTTTTTCTTGGAATTTGCTCGGAACAAATTATATGGATATGCGTAGAACTCTTCTATTATATGAAGTTGTGTCATGATGATTGCAGTAAGGAAACAGATCCTATTGGAAACATCCATGCACAGAAATAGAACCTCATGCAGGAATCTGTAGCAGCATCAAGAAAAGGTGACTCCATATAAGGGGTCCTGTAATATTTCAGAAAAAAAAAACCCCTCCTCCAAGTGAACAATTGATCGTGGATGGTCTCCTCGGGTTGAATTGTTTTCGGTCGAATCTTCTTCTACAGTGGTATAAAAAAAGAATCAGATTGCATTCTGTATTTCCGGCTTACCACCTGTCACTTCCAAGAAGGCTAAAGGAGGCAATATGGCTGAGCGAACTCCTTCGAGAACATACCAGTATAAAAGTAAATTGATCGGATGGCTCTTATTATTCGGATCAGTTTCATTTAGTTACAGAGTTTAATCTCATGTTACGATGTCTAAATCTTTCATCAGATTCAGAAAGTGACGAGAGTCCAAGCAACGGAATTAAGAATAATACCTTAAAAATACTTTATCTACCTAAAAAAATAGCTGTGGATAAAGTGCAGGATTGGTTATTGTTTTTTTGTTTTTGCAGAAGCTTAGGAAGTTTAAGTTTAACCGAAGTTTTAACTATGAATGAGTGCCGCCACTACACCGGTGTAGCCCCTCGGTGGTTCGGATCGAATGCATATGATATTTGAACTTCATAAGGGTCTTTTAAAGTTTATACACCCGATATTTTCGGAATCGATCACGGTGTATTGTACTACTATGAAGGTGAAACTTTCGAGATGTGAATCCAACTTCGCTCTCGATCTCAAATATGTGACCTATCCTTAAACTGCAGTCTACAAGCATTGCAATAATCTGTGTCTACTAAAATAGGTAGTATTTAGTCACAAGGCGATGGGAAGCCAATTTGGGGAATGATGAGCGGAAGCTGATACATATTTTTTTTTTGCTCCTGTGGGTGTTTTTTTTTTGAAGCACTGACGCCTGTCGATTGCGAGCAACCAACGAAATATGTATGGAAGAGGTAGCGAGGATTGTAGCCATTTAGCAGAGGCGAATCCGCGTTACAATTGTAAATTCTGTATCCTATGGTAGTATGAGTTATGACAAGAGATTCATAGCTTTTGTAGATATCCAAGAGCTGTAAAAATACGTACAACATGTTTCACTGAAATTGATAAAATTAGGATTTAAATTTAGATCTTATAATTCTAATTCCTAAAGCTTAAGTCGAAAAAACTCTGATTACTACATAAAATTAATCCAGATAAGTCGCAATCTAATCGAGATGAAAAGTAGTCAAACCTTAAGCTAACGTATTTGAAATTCTTATTACTATTGAGAAAATTTACAAGAACGGTTTTGAACCTCTGCCAGTAAAGCGATTATGCAACAATCATTCAACAATCGATGAGAGAAGGGACGTTCGGAAAACTTAGCAAAGACCGCGAATATTGCAGAGCTGCTACATTGACAATAGAAGTGAGTCTGTCCCACTGCAAACGTTCGCAAATTGAACATGAACAATAGTTTTGAGTAGAACAATAAGAGTGCAGCATTTTATCGGTCGGGGTGAGCATGAGCCTTGAATTGTATATCATAGTGTAGTAATTGATATATTCGCTGATTAACCAAAAATATCGATTTAATTTTTAAGAAGCTGAACTAAAACCACGATGCACATCCAGTGCTCAACCAGCTTTAGACATTACCGAAATGAATATAATCTACTTGTTTTTCTACACTTCACCAAATGCTGCCCTTAAATGCATCTTTTATTTTGTCATTTGCGTGAAGCGTCGCCCTAATAATTGCCGAAGGTTGTACGAGACATGAGATTATGCCCCACTATGCCTGATTATTGTATCGGTACCTCTCATTAGTGAATAGCAATTCCATATTTGACTTTCACCTTGTCATAATGCCTACATTAGTATGATTAATCATTATCGTTCTGCTTAGCAACATTATAAGCGAGTTCCAGTGAGTTTACTTTTTTCGATATATTTTTTCAGTGCACAATGCTGCCCGAAAGATATTTATTTTAAGATGCACAGAACTTCCCGAATAGGACCACACATTGAATAGTACTTACAAGGATTATACAGCCCCCTCCCGCCCAATATTGGAACCAAATAGTTATGTTTAACGTGGGAAACAGTAGTACAGCATGTTTTTCACGTTTCTTGGATGACTTAGGAGAACGCAAGTGTTTCGGATATCCGTCCGCAGCAAGGTGAAGAGCTCTTACTGAAACTGGTTTGTTTGGACCTTCTTGAAATAATCTCCATTTTCAAATTTATCTCTGAAACACTTAGAATTTCTGGTTTGAATCTTATTTCTTCGTCTAAATGATGTTCAAATCATTTAAAGAACATAAAGTTGGAGTAGGGTGCTTGGGATGGCTCGACTACACATCAATTTACGATTCTATCGATCCACCCGCAGTCACCATCATACATGCATGAGAGGCTCAGGAAACCTTGGCTGAAGTTGAGACCTGAAACAAATATGTGCCTACGCCTTATATTGTATAACTAAAACGATCAAAAAAAAAATCAATCACTGATTCTTCACGGCATACGAGTCCAGTCAATTGGCTACAATCTATTTTCAGATGGCTCAGAAATACAAGCAGGCCAAAGGTTATAACTTTCCCATAAGAGTATCATTACATGAAATAAGAAAATTTTGATATGCACTATTTTTTTCCCTACCCACAAATTTCAGAATTATTACGAGATTTCCAAGATCACCTAAGCAATAGACTTGACTTGAAACGGCTGAAACTTAAGATGAAATGAGAGTTTTAAGCTGTTTTGGTAAGGGTGGTTTACTGAAAGCCTTAGAATTTTAAGTATAATTGTACCCCACATGTTGGAAGGTATATGGAAGGGTTTTATGACCTTGCACCATAGAAATTAAATTATTTTTGGTGGTTAAGTGCAAAAATGAGATCTTGAGCAATTTCCAACCTTAGCTAAGATAAAATAGTTTTATTCCAAGCGCTCGTAGATGACCTCTTAGCTAGATGCTTTACCATACCTATTTTGGCTTTAGATATCATTACAACATTGTCTTTGATGGAGTAAGGGCATGACTTTCTTCTACAGGGGTATAAGCCTCGGTGCGCACCCGATCTTACGGTTGCTCAGGTTTTTTATTTCCTCTGTTATTAATAAAGGTATGCAACGACTTTTCCCTCAAACAAAAATGCATGGACACTTATAGCATGTGTATGCAAACATTTAACCTACACAACCTTGCTTAATAAGACCACATTGAGATAGTAGTAATGTAGAACGGGCTAAGGTGAATATTTCTCCAGCAACAACACCTAAACAAGTCTCTCAATAAGATTGATCTGATGCGATGACTAATATTTTTTTTTGAAGCTCTCCAGATGCTACGTGACATGAAGATCTTTTTAGTTAGTGGGTGAGGGGGTTTGAGATTCGTTTAAAAAGGGAACATATATCGGACTGCGGTTAATTATTTAGCCGGCGGTTTCAAGTCAGTCTACGAATGGTAAACTTTATCTTTGGGATGTAGAGGGACTGATTAGAAAAGAATAAGACTATGGCGGCTACATCGGCAGTCAGAAAATACAACTTTAGTCTCGCGACAGTCTACAGACGAGGGTATTCTTCGCTGATGAAATCTAAGTCTGAGTGCATTTGGGTTACCCTTATTACTCAAAGTTAGTATTTTTGTGGGGGAGCGGAATTATGTATATTTCCCACCTTGAGCCGAACCGATGATGACGGATAACTTAAGCAGCACAGCAGATCAAGAGAGATATCAAGTGGAAAGACGGAAGGTTTCGAAGGAGATGACAGTTCCGAACGGATTTGAAAGCGGAACTGATGTTCTCTGGTCAAACTAGGTTTTTTAAAGTGATCTAAAAACAAAGCTCATTTTAGTTTGACTAGCACATGATCTTGCAATGACATATTGCAGATGAGGAAATGATACATACAAAGTGCAAAACAACTGGAATCTTTGCAGAATTGGTTGCAATGGTGAAAATTGCATGTGATAAGCGTTAAATCCGGGATTTGCTGAATCATGGAAACCACATATTATAACAAGATGCAGCTATTCATAGAGGTATACTCCATGTTCAGACCTCAAGCCACCGGACTGGTATCCAAGCCGGCTGGAACCGAATATAACCAGCTGGTCTCGTATAGTGGTTAGTACAGTTCGTTGTGGCCGAACAAACCCAGGTTCGATTCCTGGGACCAGCAGTTTTTTTTTGGTGGAGATTTTTCTCTTCTTTTTTTGTCGCTTTCGTTTGCCTGCATATAGGCGGACCAATCACCAATAACGTTGAATTGAATTGAGCCTGAATAATCATACTTTTAGGGTACTACAAACAGCAATGGGTGCCGAAAACTACGAATATCCACCAGCTGGTATGTTTACAAGATGCTTTTGATGATCGTGGCTTTACAACTGAGGTACCAGAGTGTTTTCCGGGTGCATTTCTCTGGCTGCTTCAAGTGTTTTTCCCCCGGTCCCGAATCGAAACTTAGAGGACATGACATTGAAGGACTGGTCAAAAATGGGCCTTATAAGCAACCCTTACCCTTACATATACTAACTAAACAGCCTCTCAGGCCGACTTAGATGCATACGATATCCCATTCATCAATAGAGACAAGTGTGCCACTGCATTAATAGAGTATTATAAGTGTATCGATAAGGGAACTTCTTACTGTTCTCAAACTAAGGACGAGTTCTTCAAGTGTCAATATTTTGAGCTCAAGGACAGACTTGGTAAGTTCCACAAGGCCTAAGTAATAATAGGGACTACGGAGATTGAAAAGGAGCTGTGAAAGTGTACAGGAGATCGCGGATAGAACTGATGGTGCAGTATTAATCGGTATTGGCATCACAGAGGTGTTAATTACCGTTTATTTCTGTACCAATGAGTAGAGGTTACGTTTAGTTATATACATTTAAGACAGAAAGTGTAGAAAAACAGAAAGTGTAGAAAATTAGAAATGGCAGAAAAACAGAGATAGTACGGGAATAGAAATAATAGGGTGAATAGAAGTAGTAGGGGAATAGATGGGATATCAGCCATGAAGTAGGGGCATATATACGAATTTACTATATATACCGACGACAAACAAACAATCAATTTTTCATCCTTATTCGTTCTCTATCTCTACACTCACATAGAATCTCCTTTGTTTAGGTCTTTTTTTTGTATGGGCTTTTTTGTATGGGCTTTTTATGGCGGTTTCCTGTATGTAGTTTTGTGACACTTTCTCTCAGCCTATGAGAGATCCTCATAATGTCAAATTATAATTCGAAGCACCACCAACAAGCAATGAGTGTCACTGAATTCCCACCACTTCGTACGTATATTAGAAGGAAATTGGACGAATAAACAGTACTAACCGTTAGTTTCCGAAGAAGACTTGCAGAAATACAAGGTCCCATTGAAATGGAGAGATAGATGTGCCACATACTATGCTCTTTATAGAGTGTGTTTGAACAGACAATCTGCCAACTCTCTGGTTCTGTGTAAGCATGACAAGCATTCATGGGAAGAGTGTCAGAACCTCGACTTTATGAGAAGACAAAAGGAGTTGCTCGCACTTAAAGAACAGGCCCGTGAGTCTGCTTAAGCGTGGATTGGGGGCGGGCTTTAAACAGTAGCAGAGTATCGGAGAGTAGAAAATACCCAGTGAGTAGTAGGGTGAGAGATCATTTTGGAGCCTCAAGTCTTTACAGGCTGGATGGTGTGAATGGGTAGATCAAATTCAAGGTATTCAAAAGAAGTCAATTCACGTATATCTCGGGGGAATAGAAGAGTAAGGAGAGGATATTTAGATATCGATAGCATGTACAATAAACGAACAACGAAGCAATGTAGCAGGTAAGGTGAGGTAAGGAAAAAACAACTATAAAGAAATAGAGAAGTAGACCAATAGAGAAGTAGAAAAGAAGAATTGGGGAAGGGATCGAAAGTAAGGATTAGATGTGAGACGACATTGGTATAAGATAAGCCTATAATATACGTAAATCTTCGGAAACAGTGTACTTTCGAAAAGTGTGTACCTTCGAAGGCATTCAGCCACTCTGAATAGTTACCATGAAGCTACTAGTTGTCTAACAAAGAACCTAATGTATGTGTAAGTTTTGGTACAGTTTCTTCACAACGTTTAGTCTACAACACTGCGTTTTCTTCATTTCTAGATCAAATATGTCATTCTGTATCATTTTTGGGGGTTGTGCCTTTTCATTCACATCTAAAGAATTCTTTGAGTGCCCATCTCCATAAGCAGTAAATTTTCACTACGAGTTTACGAATGTAGTATGAAAGTATGATGGCAGGGCCATAAGACCCAGCCTTTCTGACAATCAGACGTCCATATGCCTCCGCTGTCCACACTCTATACCAATGGAACGCCAGTATAGAGCTCTAAAATATTTCGGAGTATAATATCTATCTGAAGAGCAAAGAAGGGACTCGAGAGGTTTATATAGTATGTCGTGCTGATATGTACGCACACTTTGACGTAAAATCAGGACTTTAACCAGAAAAAGCGAATATATGAGAGCAGAGTGAGTGCAGAAAAGAACCAAGACACAAATGACTGGTGAATAGTGGCAAAGGATATAATACTCTCTCTTTTATTTGCTGCTGAAATTTCTTCTGTAAGATTTGTGTTGAAGATACAATTCTACTGCCTTATATCTCTTTCTCTTTCTCTTTCTCTGTCTCTTTTTCCTTCTCCTTCTCCTTCTCCTTCTCTCGAGGGCCAATGTCTTTGTCCTGCACCTCCATT